>VUQR01036853.1:379-28316 GCA_015108515.1 Hemichromis elongatus
CCTTAAGGGAGTCCAGCTCCATCCCCACAACATTACTGGCCTTACGGATAAGTTTATTGAGTCTGTTGGCATCTGCGACTCTCAGCCTGCTCCCCCAGCATGCAACGGCGTAGAGGATCATTTACACCAGCAGAAGACCACACAGAGTTTAAACTATTATATTTGATTCTCGATATTTTGGATTTGTCTGGTCTTCTTACATCTTGCTTTGTCTTCATCTGTTTTATGATTCCACGTGTAGTTGCTTCCTGTTTTGTTTCATTAGTCCTTTGTCGCTTGTGGCTTGCCATTACTTTTAATTTCTTTCATTACTTCTCAACTGTGTCTGGTTACCCTGGTGCTTTCCATCTCTCTGATTACCTCATGTGTCTATTTAAAGCCTCGGTTCCCTTTGTTGAGTCATACTGTGTTATTTGTTTCTCCTTTCCCGTGTGTGCTCGCTGGATTTATGTTTTTGCTACCTTTTGGTTTTCCTGCCTGAAGTTTGCTTGTTTGGTGCTTTTGAGATTACTTGGTTCTGGTCAGTCTTCCAAAGCAACAGATTATAGATGGTGTCAGGGGTGTCTTTTGACTGGATAGCGAAGGTAAAAGGGAAGTTGACAAGATGGTAGGGAGACCTACTGTGACTGGTTTGGAGACTGCAACCCTCACACAAAAATAGGAGGTGGCTGCAGTTTGAAGAGGAAGCTAGAGAGCCAAGGCTAGGATGGTATGGATATGTGCAGAGGATGTTTAGTGGATGTATTAGGAGAAATATGGAGTCGCCAGGCAGGGGGAATAGAGACAATGGGACAGTCATGGATACAGTGCAGGAGATGCAGTGGAGGAGATGCAGAGGGTTGGTGTGACAGTGGGTGAGGGATAGAGTGAGATGGAGGGAGATGAGCCACTGTAGTAACCTTTAAAGGGAGCAAAAGTATCCAGCGTATACTTTGATTACTGTAGTGGCTTCTTCCAGCAGAATAATGTGCATTATCAAATTCAATAATCTCAAACTGATTTCTTGAATAGGAGAGAGTTCACTTCACTCAAATGACCTGCAGTCACCAGATCTCAGGACAGATTTGGTGACTGGATTGGAGTTATTTATTGGATTAAAATGACTATGGGAATAATTGAAGATTTGGCTTGATTAAATTGAAATAAAACTAATTTTATTTGGAAAATACAATTCTTTTTATTTACAAAAGTAAAGATTCAAATGATGTTTATTGAAAAGGTCAATGAAAATGTATTTCTTGGTAATAATAGATGAGACTTGGTTGGAAAGCACATCTAACTGTATTCATTCCAAAGAGTCAACAAGCATTGCATTATTAAGTAAGGCAAAGCATGCATTAGCATTAGCTTGTACATTACTCCATATGATGTAATGTTAGATAGTTTCATCTTATTTAAGCTCCTGTGCGGAGGTTTGGGGCAATAGCTATAAAGGTAAATTAAATTCACTTTATTCTTTAAAAAAAAATAAAAGCAGTTTGCATAATTCATAATGTAGATTATAGAGGTCATACAGAATCATATCACTTACAGCTTTAAATGCTGAAATTGCAAATTCTGAATGGCACAAATTTTGTTCGGATCAAAAATAATTAGCTACCAGTTTCTGCCACTTCACAAATGTGACCATAATGCCAAGAGAAGGTTTTATGTTTGTGTTTGGAGTGAGGCTGTGGAGTGATTTCTTCAACTCCACACTCCAAAGTCCAAACATAAAGAACTCCGAAACGGGGTATAAAGATAAGATCCTCACGAGATGCAAAGAATAGAGACAATGGCAAATTTTAGTGTCTTGGTTTAGTAAAATGTTCACGTTTATTCCAATTTTACAATTAACTTTCCAAAAGTGGAGATACTTCGCTTTGTGTGAAGTTGTAGTTCAATCACTTGCGATCGTTTGCATTTTAAATAGCATGTATATATTATTAGAAATGTCTGTTTTACCAGTAAGGAAGCTGGTAAAGCCCATTTTCATCCATTGAGAAACTGTGCTGATGTTATATAAATGTTCTTCTTCCCTGAAAAATGCTGACAAAGTGCTTCAGCTTTGAATCTTAGGTTATTGTTTTGTTGTTTTTTGGGTTTTTTTTTTTTTTGCTTTATAATGCAATCATTTAAAGAAGATTTATGACACATTCCCTCCCCTAGTCCCCTCCCCTAGTCATATTATTCTGCTCAGTTGGATATTTTTTAACACCTCTTTCCAATATCATTCTTAACCTGACCGATCAATGCCACTACTGTCAGCCAAAGATTCATATCTGATGTTTAGGTTTTGTTTTTTTTTTCATTAAAGACTGCAGAGTCTTGTTGTGCAGCACTTCCAAGAAAACATGTGTTATACAGCTGTTAAATGCAACCATGTTGTTAACAATTGAATATTCTCATCAACAGTCTTTGGCTTAGTTCATCAGAGTAAATGACACCAGATTCTCTAGATCAACAGCTCCCCTCCTGTTTGCACCCCTCCTCCAACTCTCAGAAAACTCTTGCAGGTCTCAAAACTATCACAGCATCTCAGCAACAGATGCTGCCACTGTAACAACACACACATGCTGACACAGTCAATTTGTCCTTTGTTCAGTCTCGTATTTAATCTACGTCTCTGCCAACGCCTCATTCGCCATATCCTTAATCAAGTTGGGCAGCAAGAAAAGACAATGTTGTGTAAGACAATGAAAATGGATACATTTCTGAGAGAGGGGAAGCATCTTTCAAGTATGAGCCCTGGCAACAGGTCACGACCTTTGTATCGGCTCGTTATTAGGGACGAGCAACCAGAGAAAGAAAGCGATGAGGACAGTTGAGCACTCTCCTTGCTCTCACCCCCAGCAGCCTCCTGCCACTCGGAAACCCCCAACAACGCCACATCCCATTGAATAACGGACACTTTGATCAAAGGGGAATTCCAACCATCAGCCACTCACCATCCCTATCTTGCTTTATTCGGTGAACTGGAGCGAAGGATGGAGGACATACTGGTTATTCAGTTCCTGGTATACTGATTAGGACACAATGAAGCTTCACGCTGTGTCGGTTGTGTGTGTTCCTTTACTGTTCTATATGCAGACATGTACGGACACAAACACACAGGCTGCACTTTCTGAGCTACTGCAGTCTAAGACTGTGACCCTATAGCAGGTGGTGTGAGGGGAGCAACTGCTTGGGTCTAGATGGAATCTGTCGGTTGTCGGTCGACAGCTTTAACAATTGTCAGCGATGGTAAGACTGACAAGAATGAGGAAAAAACACACTCACACTGGGAAGAGATTGAAGTCATGGAACAGGGAAAATGAGAAATGGAAAGAATTGAAGGCAAGATTAATGCAGCGGGTCGAATCTGTTTCAAATAGGTTGATATACACAAAGTGGCTCACAAGTAGAGTATTGAGTATTTGATGTTAAATTTCAGGCCTGTGGAATTTATTTTCTTCTATTTTGTTGTTATTACAGTAACATTTACCTGATATTTTGCCACAAATACGTGTCCGATGCAGCAAATGTCGAGCTGGTATGTAATATGCTGTAAGAACAGGCATGTTAGTTTTTATGCTTGGAAAAAAAGTCAGTTAATCCTATGCATCATTTGCACGTCCAGTCTGCAATGAAAGTTCTTTTACTTCTATTTTTAGTTCTTTTTAGTTTGAAAGCTGAGGCACCAAGGTTGCCAATTTTTTTTTTTTGCTAACCATCCACTCAGCTACAGCCAATGTTGTGATAAGTACAATCTTTGTACACTGCTCTGACAGGAAAGGCTTTGACAAGTCACATATCTATCACTCCTTCGCAGTATCCGCTAACACACATCCCCTTCATGTTCCTCTCACTTCCTCGCTGGGATTTGTGCCATCTGAAGTATGCCTGTTCAGTTTTCGTGCCGCATTAACCGCAGATTTTCCACACCAACCAAGACTAATGCAAAGAGCAGAACGAGAAAGAGGTGTCGTGCGTGCCCGGCGTTCACAGGGCTTTGTTGATACAATCATTTAGTCATCATCTGTCTTTTGAAAATGCTGGTAAATTTTTGACTTGTAGAGGCAAAGCATGTTTGATTTTTATGTATTTATTTTTCATTAAATATTAATTCTGAATATGAGATTTTTAATGTGCATTCATTTTGTCACCAGTGATCTTCTGGGGAACATCAGAGAGCATACTGATTTTAATTTGGCGTAAAAACGAGCTTCTTGGTGAATCTCATACAACAGTCGAGGTGTAGGTGTGACTCTGCAGAGGTGAGAGGATTGTAAGCAATCATTTTCTTCCACTTATCTAATTCAGGGTAATGGAGGGGCTGGAGTCTATATCAGCTGTCATAGGGTGAAAAGCAGGACACAGCCCGGACAGGTCTCCAGCCTGTCACAGGTCTAACGGATAAAGACAGACAACCATCCACACTTATATTTACACCTGTAACTGATTTGCAATCCGTTCTGAGACGGTCTGCATGCTGTTTGAAATGTGAATAAAAACAGAATGCAATGATGCAACAAAAGACTGGAAAAGTAAATGATGGTAAAAAAAACAAAAAACAGATGGAGGAACACTTTGCAGCTTGCTAGAACATATAAGAGCAGCAGAGTTTCGATACAATACATGATATCAACAAATTCTAATAATGTGCGCAAAGTGCAATGCTGAAAATCAGTACTAGATGTCTGTGAGCTTTGAGTCCTCAGGCACCAATGCATTAATAAAAGACATGATTCTGTCATGGAAATCACTGCTTAGGCTCTGGGAATCTGAGACAAGTTGGAAAATTACTCTTTGGCCAGGCAAAATTTAAAGTTGTCTAAGTGCTGCATCCTCTAGACAAAAGAAGAAAGGGGCCATCCAGCTTATCATCACTCAGTTGAAAAGCTTGTATCTGTCATATTATGGGACTGCATTTATGCCTATGGAATTAATAGCTTGCACATCTGAAAGGGCACCATCAATGCTGAAAGGTATATACAAGTTTTAGAGAAACATATATACCCATCCAGGAGCTATATTTCAGCAAGATGCTAAACCACATACTGCCTCATACTGCCTTGAGTTCACGTAGTGAACTGGCCTGCTGCAGTTCTGACCTTTCACGGGCTAAAAGCATTTTGTACGATTAAATGAAGACATGTTAAGCAGCTAGAATGCTATATCTAACAAGACTGGGACAGCGTTCCTCTCCATACAGTCCAGCAGCTTGTTTCACAGACAGGAAGAAGGGATGCTACACAGTGGTAATTTTCCCTGCTTAAACATCTGATATGTTGTTCTATTGTAAATAAAACAGATTTTTGGAATGAGAGCCTCAGAAATAATGCATGTCTTTGCAAAAACTAGAAACCAGAGTAACTGGTGAGAAAGTATGCAGGCAGACAGACAACATCCAAACTCCACACTGAAGGGTCCTAGCCTGGATTTAATCCAAGAACCTTCTTGCTGTAAAGAGACAGTGCTAACTGCTGTACCAACACACTAGCCAGATTGCATTTATCAGTTGGCAATTGATTGGTCAGCTGGTATTGTTACCAATATTTGGAGGTTATCCAAAAGAGAGTTGATAATGATCCATAATTTCACTGAAAAAGTGCAAACTTTCCCATAACAAATAGTTTAGTCAACTAATATCAACTTCATCAGAAGTGGTAAAAATGTTCAGACTCCTTCTATTTATAAGGAAGATGTACTTTTCAGTGTATGTTAGGATATCAAGATCAGTGCAGCAGGAGCAGAGGAAGTAAAGCCGGGAAGATTTTGTTATGACGGGCTAGGCCACCTCACAGGGCTTGTGGTTTCTTCCTCCTGCTAGGGCCAGAGTTTCCTCTCAACACCTGATTCAGCATCCCACATCTGCCCTGAATTAGCATGCTAATGGACGTGCCTAAACCCCTGGAGCCAGCCAACAAGGGGCTGAGGCAAACAGATCCCCATGACACACAGACTAATTCAGCCAGACGGACAGCCCGCAGGAACGCCTCACATGTTCCACGCAGAGGGAATGCAAAACATCCTGCGTTCAGCAGCACCTCAGACTACAGAGCACATCTGGGCCGCAGATGTAACCAGAAAAGAGACGAGATGCTGCTGTATGGTTCTATGTGCATGCTTGGATGCTTGTGTGTAAGAGGGACTGTTTGTATTCATATTTAGAGCATATGACACATTTGTTTTTTATACAGAGGCTGTGCACACGTGTGTCTATGTATATAACCAAATGGGCCATAGCAGAGAGAGCCGCTTTGTGGGCGGAAGGAGAGAAGATCAGACGCAAAGCTTCACAAGAGTAAATACAATCAGCTATTGAGAGCTGGATTCTGTCTAAGGAGTGGAGGCTCGGCATGTATGCAAGCAGAGGAGTTGTTTCAGGTCAGTGGAAGACGCAGATGTTCTGACCACTACAGAGACCCTCCCTGAAAGCATAAAAAAGGAAACAAAAAACTGAAGATGAAGTAACATCAATGCATATAGCATATAAATATTAATGCCTAATAAAAAGCAGGTCCCGCCTGTGCTCGAAGCCTGCAGAGTGCATCTTGCCACATCTTGCTTGAGTTGAGTTTGCCTTTAAACTTCATGAGATGCAGTGCCTCTAATAAGAATCTAATGACTCATGACTTATCTCATGACCAAGGCGGCTGTAAATAGCATCACTATAATGCTTAAGTTGCTGTTGCTGCATGAGTTGCTTTTAGTCGAAAGGCTCACTCTCTTTATTGTATACTCACCATTATAAATGTCTAGGTCAGCAAGGGGTAATCAGACAGGACCATTTCCTTTACTTTGTGCCCTTTATGTCAGCTTTTGTTAATACACATCCTACACCTGTGCATCTTACAAAAAGCTCCTGCTTTGCTGGTTTATTTACATTATACCTGGACTTTACAGGATGGTTGCAAGCCTTTAAAAGCCAAACTAAAATTAGCATTGTCTTTTGGGTGGACTGTGACACAAAAGGATCTATTCATCTTCTGCTTATCTGATTCAGTGTTGAGGATGGACTGGAGTCTATCCAACTGTCATAGGGCTAGAGGCGCACCTTGGACACCTTGCCAATATATATCAGGGCTAACATGCAGAGATGGACAACCCTTCACACTTAAAGTCAGTACTTAAACTAACCCCATGCATGTCCACTTAAAAATATTTTAAAAATATAATAAGTAATTTTAGGATATATAAAACTCTAATTTGGAACACTGACCTATATCGTTATTGCAAAAATGCACAATTTTATAACTGTTAATAGGTTTAATATGAATTCTCATGAATACAACATAAACCCTGAGATTGAAATATATCATATTACAGGTTATATTTATCACTCAGGCGTAAGCAAGGCCTGAAACTGGCTTTCTGCTGTGATCTGCATTGTTTTGTCAAGTTGCAGTACTGTTTCTGTCCACTGGAGGACACTTGTGCTCTGTATGTACAAAGGGTAAGCTTAGAGCCTGAAGTTCCTGAGCACACGATGTTTTTTAAAAACCTTCAGGCGAGCACTGTAAAATTCCGATTTCTGCTTGAGAGTCTTGAGAGAGTCTTGTAGCCTCCACTAATGCACGTACTATATAAATGACAGCAGAAGCTTTGTCTATTTTCCTCCCTGAGTAGATCAAAGAATGACTATAATGTACATTTTAAGAATTTTTGAAGTTGTCTTTTTACTTTTTTCAAATAAATATAAAGTTTCAGTGATCATTATTTACATGTTAAACAGGCTCACAGCTATTTTGGAAACAGTTATATTATCTGTTTCCAAAAGTCAGAAGGACCACATACAGAGCACAAAGGACACACAGTATATTAAAAGACAGAATACACACATGTAAAAACATCCTCACAAGCATATCATGTATGCACCGTATCAGACACTTTGTGAACTTTCCTATGCATTAGCAGTATCATATTTCTCAATAAACTCTACAAGATACCGGAGGCTTACTTCCTGTCACAAATGAAACACCTGTAGGTCTCATGAATGACTGGAAACAGCTTCATATGAAACCGCAGCAGAATGTGGCTCGGCAGGTGAACTTTCCTGGCATTGTACTCGTTGTTGTCCTCAGATCTTATTAAGCTACTGTTTCTCTTCCTCTCTGTCGCACATTTCTTTACCCTCCCCCCCCCCAAAGGGAAATCCAGTACAGTGTTTAAGAAATCCTGTGGGACACAGAGAAGAGCAAGGTAAACACATTGAGCAGAGCCAGTAAAAAGACCAAAGACTGGGAGCTGTCGCAAAGTGAGTCAACATGTTCCAGAAAGTCCACAAACAGAAGCTGAACCACTGCCCATTATTAGTCATAGCCAAACAGCAAGACATCTCTCCTTGGGAATACAGGAAGATGCAATGGATGTATAACCTAAATGATCATAAACGTGTGATATTCTCACTTTGAATGCTTAAAATTTCTGATTTAATCATAAAAAGGAAGAGCAAAACCCTTTTCCAAGTTTTGAAGAATTATGTGCAACCTTTAACCTACCACCATGAATGTCGGATAAAAACTGGAAGCAGAAACTCTTTCTTCATAAGAAGACATCAATCTCTGCTAATTTCTTCTGTATGGTAAATAGGGATCACAGACTTTGATTGCCTTCTGATTGGTGTAGGTACGAGGCTATAAAACCAAAATAATCAACTGAAAGATGCTAAAATGTTTGGGCTCTTTCAGTTCACTGTTGTTGTTATAAAAAGCTTAATACTACAGTATAAACCTAGGAGATACACACTGAGCCAGCCTAATGTTTTTTTCCTAAAATCTAAGCTGTCCAATAAGCTGGCTTGATTGAAAAGTAAAGACAACATAAACAGAATAACAAATGTTTATCTGTAAGTCAAACACTGTTTTGCTTTTGAGGTTTAATGAGTCAGGGGAGGTGGACAGCATGACTCAAAGCAGAGAGGGAAAACAAATACCAGGATAGAAAGACTCAGACCTTTGGTAGATTACATCAAGTACGGTCAAAACTGCATCCTGACTGAGAGACCCTGATTAAGAAACCCCTACAGTGTGTGTTAGTGTGTGCCTCTCGTTTTTTTTATTCATATGTCTGTGCATGCTTGTGTGTGTGTGTGTGTGTGTGTGTGTGTTCTGAATGCTCATCGCTTGAAGAAAGAACAAGTTATTTCCCACAATGTGGTTAACACCTCCGTTTAATCTCTCCTCTCCTCCTTTTCTTTTCTTCCCTCCTCCTGCTGAATGAAAGAGTAAGTGGGCTCAGGTTGTAATTACAGTAATGAATGATTTTGCTGCACCTTTCCGCCCATGTAACATACTTTTTCTGAAACCCCTTTCACCCCTCCCTGTCCCACTGGAAGTGGGCTGGCTGCTCAGGTCTCTTTGTTTTTGGTAAGGAGATCCCCTGTTTATGTGGAGCTGGGTGTCCCTGGGTGTTCTTTTAACCACATTTCTTTGATCTCCTCCTCCTACTCTGCATAGCCATGTGTCTCTGTGCACTTGTGTATCTTGTGTGGTTTCAGTGGATTCGGGAGTCTTCATACTGGAAACGTTTCCTGAAAAATCTATTTTGTCTAACTCCACTTACAGTTTTGAGCCATGCCCGTTTCTATATGCTTTGCCTAGAAGATGTCAAATAGATGCTGTGATTGACTGAGTCAAGTGCAAACATACTTAAAAAGGCAAAACAGACATTGTACAATTGTAACAAGCAAAATTGTTACAATTTGTTACAATTCTAACAAAGTCAGTATTTGTTATAGTTTTCTTTCATTTAGCATTCTTGTATCTTTAAGATGTATCTCTCACGTTCTCTGTCAGGTCTGATTTATTAATTTTTTTTTGCCTAAATTTTGTCTCCTGTGTCTTGAGGATATGATTTGATGATACTGCTCATCTGCCATAGGTAGTTTTTAAGCCTTTTTACAAGTCAACTGCCGTGGTATGGCATATGTGCCTGCCATAACCTGGGTACATTTTCCTCAACAATTTTTCTGAGCAATACATAAATGAATTTAAGCTGGCCTAACTTAGCTATCATAAGTAAACTTTAAGCAGTTTTTCCAAGGCAACATGCATCTTATTAGATTTTTCAGCATGCTGACGCATCTCCAATAAATCAAACTGACGTAATTAATGCATTTCTAACATGTTTGTTCAGTTAATTTTATGGTGTACGAGTGTTTTTTGCTTACAGCTGGGGGGCTTTTTTGAGATACAGCTGTTTCTGTGGGATTCAGCAAAATTTGGCTGCAGCCACATAATGACTGACCCGTGAGCAGGCAGCTGTCTGTTAAAGGGTGAAATAATTTCCTCTCTAGCTTCCTTGTTTTTGTAAAATCACCCCAGACACCAGAAAATACAGCTTTACCAAGCATTGCTTATTCAGCTGATACAGCATATCACATACAGTTTCGTTAAGCACTTGTGCGTTTGGAGCGGGAGAGGTAAAACATACATTTTTCAAGTTTTACAAAGTCATAAACACGTAGAGGAAGACAAAGACATTTTAAAAAAGTTGGAAACCAGCGTTGTTGAGTGTAGATAAGTATCACATTTAGAAAATATTGTGTGTTTCAAATTTCATGAACATGGCTGCGGTCTAATGTTTGACTCTGGCCTCCTGTTTGGCCTTTCACCTTCACACCTCCTAAGTCTCTGGGTCACAGCTGGACCGCTCCTTCGGGCGTACGCAGCGTTGATACCTTTCAGACAGAACAAGTGCTGGAGAAATGGGCTGAGGTGACTCATCCTGCCTCCCTCAGCCATTCAAAACTCACCTCTTAGCAAAAACAGCAGAATAGTGGGAGAGGAAAAATGATATGAAACCCAAAGTCGCTGACCCCTGGTTCCACAGGCAGTTCACAGAAAGTTGAGTCAGAGGTGTAGGACAGCTAGCTAATTCCTCCTTTCCTCAGTGGGCTCCAATGTGAGCTTGCATGCAGTATTATCCTCTAAAATTACAGCGCATGCATTAGAACTGAAGGAAAAACGGAAATCCTTTTTAAATTGAGAGTGAAGTCAACTTTTGGACACAAAATGGTCAGCTGTTCCAAGGCATTATATGTTAACTCCTATGTTTGCCCTAAAGGGAAAAGCTAAAAATGATGCAGCATTTAAAGCATTACATGATTATTGCTTTATTGTATTTAGATGACTTATTTTGCCTGTAAAATCTTCTTAGATTCCTGCCTGTATCTACAACTGTTTGTTGTGGCTACTAAGCACAGTTCCTCTATTGGTCACTAAAAGCAGGCTTCAGGCTACAAAATTTCTCCTGGAATACAAAGTGTTATTTTTCTCATGAAATGATGGGGTTTCAGACATTAATTTCACTTCCTCTAACAGTTGTTTTGAACATAATTTCAAAATCTTTTTGCGGTGCGGGTGTTTTTGTTGGATTCACTGTCTCACATTTTGTGTCTCACACAAAAAAAGAAGCTATCACTGCAAAATTTTGTTTTGCGTTTCCTCATTTCTTCAACATTACCCAGAATCTGTCAAACCCACATTTAGATTATATGGCTTTTTAAAAAAAGGACCAAATGTCATCTGTAGGAACAAATTAATGAAATGCTGAGAACTGAATGCAAGTTTTCAAGAAAGGAGAGGATTACAGCACCAGTAAAAGATTAACATTTATTGCTCCTGTTTTAGATGCATGGAAAAATGTCCAAAATGGTATGCATGCAGAAATTTAAGAAAAAAATCCTTCAGTTTTGTTGTAAAATTAGTCTCAATTTGACAACAAGCCAGTCTAAAAGTCCACAAACATAAATACTACTGTGTACAGTACATTATATCACAGCTTAGATATACCAGAACAGGCCAAAAAATGACACGACCTTCATACAAACACTCACAGTGGATGTAATTAGTGAGCTGTGAGAGCAGGGTATCAATCAGCTCACACCAGCCCTATCGATAAGAATGGCAGGGCTTTAAATGAAACACCCGAGTAAATGGAGAGAGTGTTTCTATTTAGCTGGTAAGCAGGAATTCTTCACAAGGGCACGTGGAGCATATGGGCAGATTGTTAATCAACAAATGATGGACTCCTACTCGTGTCACCTCCATAACCTTCCTCCACCCCATCCCTTCAGCCCACTTGTCCCATCCTCAGCTCCCTTAGCTGAGCTTCACAGCAGTCCTGGGAGAGGCATGTAAATCTGGCCCCCTTTGAGCAAGCAACTGGCTTCGGAGAAAATAAATCTGCTGAGGTTCACGATGAGTTCAGCCAAGCCGCTGCTCGAAGCTTTCTCTCTCGCTCTCTCTCCGAAGCTGTGGCCTTTTCTTTCAAGGCATCTTTCTTTCCCGTCTCTATCTTTCGCTCTGTTTCATTCCCATCTTCCTTGCTGCTCTGCTTTTTTCCTCTGTCCCCAAACCTCATGACAGATTCACTAATGTTATAGGCAGACAAAACTACAGTGATATCATTGTTCTGATAACAGCCTCTGGAGGAAGAGGGACAGTCCCCTCACATGTGTTGTGTCTGGTCGGGTTTGGTCAAATGTCTCATTGAATCTAGTTTAGTCTAGTTTGGACCAAGTTTGATGTATCGCTATAAGCCTGTTTCCTCAATTCCAGCTTGAAAAGCAGTAGGTTCTCTATAGTGGGAACCATATGACAGGAATGATCGCATTTTAGCAAATTCCTCTGAAAGGGCACGTTAGCATGTTGTGGCTTTAGAGGACTATTTGATCCCTTTGTTGCATACTGATGCATAAAACAGTCAATAACTTTTCATAGTCAAAGCAACAGACAACATTTGTTTCTGAGAAAGAAATATTTTCACCCTTCTTTCTCATTTCTGATCATCAATGTAAGATCTTAATGGGAGTATTAATGCTATAAATAGTGGTACAAACGTGCTAAAGTACTGTCTGTCTGTTCACTAAAGCAAACAAAAAGGGGGTCCTTTGGTTAAGTGTAATGTATTAGAAACTTATACATCCAGCCAAGCTTCCTCTCTTTGTGATTCCGCCACTTATCGTAGCTCAAGCCTACAGATCACAATAAAACAAGGGCTTATTATGCTGTACAAATGTAACGCACACCATACTGCCCAAAACAGACAATCCTAATAAACATAGCAGGATTTGATGTTGAATAGATATTCATGAGCATGCGCTCAGTTGTGTGCATGAATATGGTTAAAGTTTCAGTTTCCAAAGGTTTTATGTGTGCACTTTTAGGGCTCTCTGTGCCTTATCTGTCTCAGGTTTAAATAGTATATGTTAGTGTGATGTAGTGTGGAAAAAAAGCAAAGGACTTGTAGACCTTTCCTCGTTACTTTTATTGTATTTGTTTATTTAACCAGGAAGTGCCTTGAGATTAAAATATCTCGTTCAAGGAGGACACACCATTACAAGGTTACAAAAACTATAAGAACTACTTATTATAGCTACCAGAGTTTTAGAGTGTGTTGTCTGTTAATGGTCTATGTTGCACTGCAGTGTTCTAAAATTAAAACAGTAATGCAGAATGTAAAGCCCAATTTTGACAAACCGTGAATGAAACTCCTAACTTGTTTCGTTAATCTTTATGTTGCTTCAGACTTCTTTCAGTGCTGTTTACTGGAGGGAGCGTCTAACTGGTGGTTCATGTCAGGCAGCTCTGTGTTGACATTGCTAAAACCTTTCTTCTGATGTAGCTGTTTATCAGAAATGGACACATAGTTTTGAAAAGAAAGAGGAGGAGGTCTGGTCACTGAGTACTTCCAGACCTCTAATGAATGAAGACAGATACGAGGACAGAGTGTCCGACCTACCCCTGCGAACTTTGACCTGTGATGCAGGATAGCTGAGGGTTAGCTGACAAAAAAAAGGAGAACTCTGTCTTGGGAGGATGGTTTTATTTACAACGGGTAATTGCATGATATGCTTGCAGTCCTGTGAATTGAGCAGTTTCACGCTGGTACTGGAGGAAATGTTTTCAAAGGCGTCATTACTGCTCGTGCAAAATGTGTCCTACAAACACTGATATACTGTATAATATCATCACTGGCTTTCTGTTAATACCTCAGAGACAAATTGTGTGAGTAATTATAGGCAAACCTTTTCTTTTGTCTGTCATGAACTACCCCATCTCCTTATCTCTGGATTTTAGACCAACCCCAGCCTTTTGATATTACTGAGGTCTTCCTTGACAAGCATTGAAGATGTCTCAAAGTAATGTGCAGCTCATTCAGCAGGGCCTTATCCTTAATCCCTGACCTAGGAGAGGGAGGACTCAGTTTAAACAGGGAGTGGTGGGAGTATAAGATTACACTAAGACTGTAATTATAAGGCCCCTGGGCTGATAGGGAAATGCTAACATACATGAATGCACAAATATACAAGCTCCTGCACACGTGCATGATTCATTCACTAAGACAAACATAGGGCTGTGCAAATCAAAGATGGAGGTTTGGTTTTAAGTAACAAAAGGCTTCAAGAATTCTGTGGCTTAGCATTGCCATGTTCAAACCTGTGTTGTTTTGTAATGGTACAAATAATTCAGATATGGGGACAAATTCATATCTGATGTGAATAAAAAGAAGCCGGTCTCAGTTTTTAGACACTTTAATTCTTCTTAAAAAGCTTTTTGTTGTTGTTGTTGTAGCTTTGCTCAACATTACTCATCACATACAGTAAGAACTGATCATCAAGTGACTAGCACCTTATTCCTTAATTTAATTAGACCTGCAATATATGATATGCTATGGATAGCTTTAACTGTAACTGTAAGCACAGAATTGCCACCCACCCTTCCTTCAAACCTTCTGTTTGTAAGGGACAACCAATCAAAAGAACCTTGCCTTAAAGTAAGAGGATCTAAAATAATTTGTTTTAGGCAGTGGATGGAGTGAAGTGATTGCACCAGCAGAATTATTCTACTACAGTCTAAGAACAAATATGGAGCTGGAAATGAGCATCCAAGGTTCACTTTAAGCAGAAAGACATGCGCCCACTATCCTAAATCTATGGTTCAGGATATACATGAAGACAAAACTCTTATTTAACTATGAGAACAACACTGAAATAATCCACACACAAGGGTTACAAGAAGTTTGAATAAGCCAAAAGCCAAGGTGAAAGTGCTGTCCATTGGTGAAAATCAAAGAGAGCGCTGTCAAAGAGTGCTGCAGCATCATCAAAGCCACAGGGGTTAGAGCTGACATAACAAACACAACAAGCAGGCTTGATCCAATTCTATTCAAACAACCACTAATTTCATGTCGCATATTTGAACGTGAATGCCCAACTGTGTTTGCTCTGTGTGCCCTCTGACCCCTGTCCCTCATCCCTTTAACTCCCTCCTCATCCTGCCATGCTCAGTAGGACTTAGACCAGCCCACTCAGTGGAACAAAATGCAGGCCTCCTAATCAGCTCATTTAGAGTAGATCAATGGCACTGATGACAAGAGCCTAAGCGGAGACTGTGCACCAAATGAGGGCTGAACAAAACAGCCTTCTTAAATGATTGCCTTGGAGCAAATAACCCCCCGGCTGAGTGGGGTCATGAGGTTGGTGACCTAGGTGGGTGCAGCGGTGGAGGTGTCCGACTGCGCCTGAGAGAGGGGTGGGGTTGAGTCCCTGGTGTCCCCGCTGGTGGGCCAGCTGAACAAACAGCTGGGAACAAGGCCAGATTTCAGTGTGCAGAGACACAAAGCTCCAGCCATGAAGTCCAGTTTCAGGTCAGACCAGGGAAGACTTTAGACCCATGACAGCATGAAGACAGTGTGCTGCTTTCTTCTCTGGAGAAAAAGCCACCTCTGATCAGGGCACATAGCAAAATGAACACATACCCGTCTAACTGAACCCACACACATGCACAACAGATTATGTACACATCCTCATTTACACATGCAGCATTTACACACACATGTACACACTACCTTCACATGAGCTCTGTCTCTCTCTAATCCATTACACAAAAAGGCCTGTGTCTGTCTGACTTTTCCCTCAAAATAACACTCCTCTATCTCCAAGCAATTGATCTTCACTCGTCTGTTCCTCCACAGGACATCCACTGTTTCTGCTGACTTTACTGCTCTCTGGCAACTCCTAAATATGTGGCCTTGTTGACATCCCCCCCAGTGGTAACCACATTCCATGAACCTTTCCATATCTGCTCAGTGTCTTTCAAGATGTACATTTTTTTGCAATAATGATTATGTAAAAGCTTGGAGCTCTGACAGCTGGAGAAGAAAAAAATGCTGAAAAGATGCTGGCTGTGGCTATTACAGGCCTGGGAAAGCAAGACAGCTACAGAGAGTGACAGAGGTTGTCCAGATAAATCCAGTCCTTGTGCCCATCGCCAAAGAAAACACAGAAAAGCCTCGATCAGCTCTGCTCAACCTGAGTCATGTGACCAATTTTTGCGCTCTAGTTCGGGCAAAACGAGGTCAGTGCGAGATATGAAAAGGTTCGGTAAAACACACATGCACAATCGCACACACAGAGAGCCTTGTTTGGGACAGCGGGGGGCGCAAGCTGTGATAATGAGTGGCACACATAAAAGGGTGGCTCCTCCCGAGTAAGCAAACTTCACCAGTGGAGCCGTTGTTAACAAGCTAACCACTGAGCCTTCTCAGTGGGAACATTGCACCACCACCAAAAGCACCCCACATGAATCCCCTCGGCTTGCCCTTCTGCATTGGAGCGCACTGTAAAAATGACATCATTAAGGCTGATGTTCCGCATAGAGGGACGGCTGGTAAATGGCAAAGCGGAGTGTGAGTCTGGGAGCATCTCTACACAAGCGATCATTGCGGTAACAAAGGAATCCCAGAATGCACTGCACTTCAAGAGGAAGGTTCTTTAAGAAATTTCCAGGAAAAGATGTTCTTCCTGCATATTAACTCTACTACTGAGTCTGACGTAGTGCACCAGTGCTTGTTTCTCAGCAGTGAAACTCATCATTTAGGAGAAGACTGCAGCAGGTAACAAAGGCCCTAAAGTGTTAGGGTAAAAGGTCATGTTGCCACAGCTCGCAGAACCACAGCTTCACACTGTGACAAAGTTATACTTATGTGGTGAATCTACGCAGCGGCTACGGTGTAGCCTACACAACTGGCTGACGCCGTTTTTTGCATTTATACTGTACTTGTGTGGGACGTGTCAATGGCAAGGTACAGTTACATTTCCAGGGAGATGCTTGATTTTAGGTTTTTATAAGGGTTTGTGGTTACGAGTTCCCTACTATGGTGTAGATTTAAGGCAAAGTTTTTGCTCCACTTTTTAGACAAAATTAGTCTGTGACTATAAAAGAAAGGCAAAGATTGGAGCGATGACTCTTGCTAATAAATTTTATTAGATAAACACGCTCTGTTAGAAAAGTAATTACCCAGATTATACCCTGATTTACATAATAACTCATCTTGATGCGACATAAAAGGATCAGTTCAAGAATGTTGCTGAAAACAAACATTTGTCAGTTATACTTAATGGGGTGTTCTTTTTTTTTAAAATTTAAGTTCATTTTTTCTCTTTAAGATAAGTTATCTCAAAAATGAATATGTGGTATTTGTGGCACTGAAAGCATCTAGATAATGTGTGAGCAATTTTAGTCTATTAGTGGGTCGTGAAAGTTTTCCACTGCATTATTCTAATGCAGAATTATGCTTGTCTTTTTGTTTGTTTTAACATACTGACAAGAACATCTATAACATTTTTAAATTACTTTTTGTACCTGCAGAAACAGGATTTTTTGCTAAGTTCAGAGCACTACGAATTTTAAGCACACTAAAACATTATCCTATTAAAACCAAGTTTGTCTGTTAGCAATCTAAACACAAAAAGCAACATTAACATGAATTTGGAGCTACCTTTCCAACCCCACACTTCCATTTCTCTTTTAGCTCTGGTTGGCTTTTTCAACTAAATGATTATTTTATGCTTAATGATCCAATGTGTTCACTGGGAGGTGTTGGTGCTGCCAAAAGAACCAAAGCTATGCACTGAAATTTCTTCGAGAACTAATAGCTGGTTTATTATTATTTGATATTTTTTTGTGCACTCTTCACGGCTGTACAGTCTGCTGAGTTAATTTAGGCTTTTGAAATTTTACTGCAGTGTTCACTTGTATTCCTTTCAACTGGTGACATTAAGTGCCACCAAAAAAAGGATTTTGATTTCTTAGTGTTTTGCACATTTTCACATTTAAAGCTTTCAGATAAAACTTCTTGTGGGGAAAAACCTACCTGGGCCATTGTGAAAAAAAAAAAAAGTAATTGCCCCCTAAACCTAATAACTGGTTGTGCCACCCTTGGCAGCAAGAACTACAATCAAGCGTTTGCAACTGGCAATGAGCATTTCACATCACTGTGGAGACATTCCCCTTCTTCCTTCCAGAATTGTTTTAATTCAGCCACATTGGAGGGATTTTGAGCATGAAGGGCCTGTTTAGCTTAAACTAGGCCATTCCAAAACCTTGATTTATTTATTTATTTTTTTTTAACCATTTAGAGGTAGACCTGTTGGTTTGTTTTGGATTATTGTCTTGCTGAAAAATCCAAGTGAGGTTGAGCTTCAGGGCACAAAGAGATGGCTGGACATTCTCCTTCATTATTTATGGTAGAGATCAGAATCCATGGTTCCATTAATTATGGCAAGCCATCCAGGTCCTGAAGCAGCAAATCAGCCCCAGATCAACACAGTGTCTGACTGTTGGTATGTAATGCTGTGTTAGTTTTATGCCAGATGTAACGGGATGTGAACCTTTTAAAAAACTTCAGCTTTTGTTTCATCAGTTTACAGAATGTTTTCCCAAAAAGTCTTCGGGATCATCAAGATGTTTTTTTGGCAAATATGAAACAAGCCTTTGTGCTTGTTTGTGTTTGTTAGCAGTGGTTATCGCCAAGAAACTCTCCCATAGATGCCATTTTTGCTCAGTCTTTTTGTTATTGTTGAATCATGACCTCTGACCTTAGCTGAGGCAAGTGAGGCCTGCAGTTCTTTAAATGATGTTCTGGGTTCATTTGAGTCGCTGATGAGGTCTTAAAGTGATGTTGGTAGTCTGGACATGACTATATCAAGTTTTTCCAATTTGTTTTCTCATTGACTGTCAGCATGGTTTACTGGAGTCCCAGAGCTTTATAAATTGCTTTGCAACCCTTTCCAGATTGAAAAATGTCAATGACTTTGTTTATCACACGATGTGTTGCTTTTTTAGAACCTTTAGCCTTCTTCACTTTGTTGGACAGGTTGTATTTAAGTGATTTCCTGATTCAACAGGTGTGGCAGCAGTCAGGCCTGGGTGTGGCTCGTGAAATTGAAATAAACTCCCCCCCCCCAAAAAAAATGTGGTTAATTACATTTAATTCATGACTTCATTATCAAGAAATCATAAAAAAAAATGTTTGATGATCTAAAACATTTAAGTGTGGCAATTATGCCCAAAACGAAGAAATCGGGAAGTGGAAAAATACTAATCACAGCACTGTACATCCAACTGAAAATAACAGTGAATGTTTTTAATTCGTATTTTGGGTGAATTAACCCTTTATCTCATCGCGTTTGCTGAATGAACAGTCTGTCACAGTCAGTCTGGGAGATAAACAGTCAAAATAAAAGTGGATATATGCAGGTAAAAGCAAACACAGGCAAAGGCGCCCAACTAAGCCGCCCAAACACATACACAAAAACAAAAAATGATCGCTCTTCCCCGAGGAGCTACGTGAGGAATCTGTTGGGTGTCAGAGCTCACTGTACCACGCTACATTGTAAGGAGATAAAGGGCAGGGGGTGGGGATGGGAGGGTGGAGGGTCACATCTCATCACCGCATCTCCAGTTTCAGGCTCTCTAAGGGCAGCCACGGGCGTGTTGCGTAGGAGGATTGTGTCTCATGAGCAAAAGGGGGGTGGGGCATAAACCCTGGACACTGCATCTAAGATTTTCACATGTCAGGAACACTTATCTGAATATCAGCGAGGACCTCTTGGCACAAGGCGTCAGCACCCGTTCCTCCCCTGCCTCCTCTTTGACCTGTCATCACCTCAGAGATATATTAGAGGATCTCTGTGTGCTGCTGAGTGTATTAGCAAGATTTCTGGTTCTGCTCACCAAATGTCTTAAAGACCACAACAAAGATATCAGTTTTCATCTGACTGTGATTGTATCATATTAATACAAGCATATTTCATTCAGTTTATTTTAAAGCTTAAATTTAACACATATGGTTTCAATGGAGGCTCAATCGTTTGGCCAAGACAATGTGAAAGACCTTGTGTTAAATTCCAGATGCAAGTAGATAACAGCTGTATTTTATCATTCCATCTAAGTATACACTCTCCATCTCAGCAGTTCAGATTTTCCCAACTTGGAATGTTGAATTATCTTTTTTTAGACTCCCTCACTTGTTTGCATGTGTGCAGCTCTCCTGTTCAAATTGATAGTAAATGGTACATTACTGTCCAATGAAAACAACCACCCGTAATGTTTTTTTTAGGTCTACAAGAAAATATCTTTTGGGTTTATTCAACTGGAGAGATGTGATTTCCGTTTAAACCTATTGTATGTTGACCAGACACAGACAACTGCCTGTCTGTGCCAGTTCCAGCCAAGCTCTTACTTCCTTTTTGATATGTGGGGACTTCCTCCATTTCACAACAACAAGTCGTGTTGTGCCTGACTTCTCTGTCTTTAATCACAGCACACCAAAACATGTCCTCCTGGTGAGCCACAGACCACTGATTCAGTTGTGTAAGAGCACTTAATCTGTGCTGCATGGATGAAGACTGAGCGGCTCAAAGAGCAAATCATTTTCTCAAAGGCTGCTGAAACCAAAGTGGAATTTGCTGTAGTGGAGAAGAAGCCCTCCAAGTTCTGATTGTAGATAAGAGGGGGTTTTTTTGTCTGTCACCCATTGTTTTGTTACATTATAAATCTTCTGTGCCGACACCTGATACCTGATAGTGTGGCCCATTTGTCACCCGTGTTTACGTCTGGGATGTGGAGTGCTGCTGGGTTGGAATACACCCAAATACACCCTGCCCCCGAGCAGCTCCCAAGGGTGTGGGTGCTGTTGGGATAGGTGACACTGTGAGCGAGCTGGAAGGTCAACATGAGTGTGAAGGAGTGCAGGGATGGGCCAGAAAATTTAAGCCTGTCTTCAGGAAAATACAGGTCTTATCATGTCCCAGGGCGAGGAAAACATAAAAAGCAACATAATAAGATTTAGAGTGAGCTTAATTAGTAACTGAGCTAGGAAATGAGTCACAATGAGTGAGAAAATAAGTAAGGAGCAGTTTACCACAATTATGGGAAAAATGATTATCTTTTATGCTATCTAAGCACGCAGATAGGTGCGGCTTTATTGGCTTAAAACTGCCTCCAGTGCAATGCAGTGTGCAGGATTTCAATTAGTGGTGCTAATGAAGCAGCGAATGCTGGTGCCAAACAGCATCTGGGCTTGTCACCTGACACTTTGCTGAAATTAGTGCAGTTTTTCTTGAGAGCTTATGTATGAGTCACTGCGCCAAAACTACACACTGCACCAGAGGAGGCAGTGTGACGTACCTTTTTCTGAGCTATCCAGTGTGCATAGCTATTAATTCGGCAGCACTGGACCAATCCCCTCGCTCTGTCTTTTGCATTTCATCCATTTCCAAACACAATAACTCTCAATACCAGTGCCTTGGTAAATAATCACAAGCTCTCTGGCATGAAGAAAACAGCCCAGCACGGAGAAGAAAAGAAAGAATCGAGGAGGCAGGGGAGCAAAGAAAGAAGCAGAGCAAAGAAAAGAGTAGGCTCTGGGGAAGAACAAGGTTTTGCAAAGCTGCCCTGGTTCTTGGCATTGGGCCAGGGACAGGAGACAATGCAATGCTGTGCAGATCCAGGGATCTATAGATGCTCACTGGAGCATTGGACTATTGGGCAGAAGGGTAAGGCGGGGGGTGAGCCCAACTGTTTTCCAAAGCTAATCACAGAGGACGTGATGGGGGACTTTGGTAGCTGAAGCCAGAAGAGGAGCGTGGTTGCAGCAGAGATAGCAAAGCAGTCACAGTTTATAGAGGATATTGACCTGACAGTCAATCGTGGGATATATAGGGGCCTTAGTGTCCTGCTTGCACCTGCTCTATGAAAGAAAAGATATGAGGGGGGCTGAACAATATACCGTGAACAATCTGCCAACTTCAGTACTCACTGCAGGCCTTTTAATAAGAAAGGACAAGAGGGATATCAACTGGATTTTTGGTTCCCCTTCTTGCTTTATATCCTGTTGTTGAGCCTTCTCTTTACTTGATTATATTTTCATACACTGCAATCAGTGTTTAATTTCCTTTCTATTCTTTCTGCCCTCTTGGCTGTACGTGGAGGGTCAAAGCTGGAAAAAATGAAGAAATGAAGAGAGGAGGACGGGGAGGAAGAAAAGAGCGAGGAGTGAGGTGCACCCCTCTAAGATCAAAGGCTCAGCCCCATTGTGAGGACTGTACAATGGAGTACAGCACCGAAAACACTTAGATTACCCCTCATATCCTCTACTGCCCTGGACCCTTCCTCATCCTCTGGAGACTAAGGCCACGTCCACACTAGTCCGGATAGTTTTGAAAATGGAGCTTTCGTCTGGAAACGCTTCGCGTCCGCACTATCGTTTTGAGTCGTTTTCACACAGTTGCGCGTCCACATTAAAACAGCACAAAACACTTACGTTCCAGTATTGCGCATAGGCGAAACGTAAGACGATGCAACCTGCGTCATTTCCATCTGTTGTATATTTACTTTCAGGCTCTTTAAAACGGGTGGCGAAATGGCGAGAAAAAGCACCGAATGTTTCAAATGGAATGATAATGAGGTGGAGTTGTTGCTCCGAGTCACAAATGAGTACATATTAATCTTCAATACGGCCACTAAAAACTTTGAGCAAACAAAACAACTGCTGTACGATGTCGTCTGACCATCTTGGTTGAAGTGAACTGCATCATATGACTAACATACGTCATCGTTTTTAAAAGTCTCCGGTTTGTATGTCCACACTGCGCCCAAACGCTCCATTTTCAAATGTATGCGTTTTGGAGAGCGCTCCGTTTCCCTGACCAGAAACTCCGTGTCAGTGTGGACGGGAGGCCAAAACGGAGACAAAATGATGCGTTTTCAAACAAAAACGCATTCGTGTGGATGTAGCCTAACTGATAACACAGTGGGAGGTAAATAAGTGGGACTGCATACAGTAAACCACAGTCATTTCAGTCATTTAAAAATGACCATATGATGAACAAGGTATCACTTTGTTACAGATGCTGCGTACTTGTTTGTGAGATTTTGCTGTGACCAGCAGAAACACAACCATATTAGGCAAACCAGCCTGATTCCAATTTTCTGGCCATGTATTGACCAAAAAGCCCACAAGTCAGTCTTTATTTTGGTCAATTCAAATGTTCACTGGCTATCTGCTATGTATTCACCTGGGCAGAAAGTAATAAGGGGTATTCCTGTAGCTAAGTGTTTTTCTAAAAAGAAAGGGTGTTGGGGTGAGAGTGATTGAAGTTGTAAAGGTATGTAATAACAAGCTCTGGAGCAGATGCAACACTGTGTGATCATTTTTTTCCAGCTTCATCACTTTTGGGTAATCATCACACAGTAAGGTTGTTTGGTCTATTGTTACTTTACAAAAAATATTGTCTACTGTAGCTTTAAGTTTGAAGAACGATTATAATCGCTGAGATTAAGGAAAGCTAGCTTTGGTTTTCTTTCAGCATTCAGTTCAAACCACCAGCTTCCTCTAATCTACATAAGGTACTTTTAGAGAATAAACATTTAAAGACATGCAACACAGGCTGATTTTTTAAAATGTAGCTAAAGCTAAAGGATCGAGAATGGAGCGCCTGTTGCTTTGTTGAGTTTTTTTTTTCATTTGTTTGTTTTTCAGAAAGATTTCCCTAAAGACAATTTATGATGATTCTTTATGATTAAACAAATATTAAAATGTCACTCATAAGTGCTCTTGGATTGATTTACCATGCAGTCTATAATTAAAGAAAGATAATAATGACAAAATATCACAGCCAAAATGAAATGACACATACTGCATAAATGGAAAATCACCACTTCCTGAAAAACAATTTAGGCCTTATTATGTGATTGAAATACCACCCCGTGTGTTAAAATCCCTTATAAGGGTTCATATCTTTTTATTTCTCTTTCGATGTCACATTACTTGTAGTGAAAGTAACCGCAACGTAGAGCAAAGCAGAGTGACATATAATATCCTGTCTTCACACAAGCTGGATTAGACATCGATGGGGCCGCCCCCTCAAATGCAAGATGCAAAGACAGATAAACCCTAGTGTTAAGCCTTGTGTACATAAAAAAGTAAAAAAGAAAGTCCCCAAAGATCCCCCACAGAGGCAGAGAAGAGGTGGTGGTTGGGGTTGTGCTCTTTCAGCTGTAACCAGTGAATGAACTTTGGGTAGAACTCTAAATCCTCAAAATAGGAAGAAAAGTGAATTACTTAAAAAGCCCTACACCTTTTAAGGCACTTTCTATGTATTTACCAATCAGTGTTTCAAGCACACTTGTGATTATTGCCTTTTTCTTAGTCCTTTTTCTCTGAGTTAACTATTTTCTTTTCTTTTCTTAACCCCCCCGCCCCTCAAAAAAGAGCCTGTGGGGCTTATCTACAGGGATGAGGGAGAGAGGAGAGTGAGGAAGACAAGCACTTTCATGGCCGAGTTGGGAGCTATTAGCCCCCTGTGTGCTCCGACCTGCTCTACCTCCTCTCTGTATTAATCTGCAATGACAGCTTCACTGTTTACCAAATCCACCCAAGATCCTGGGGGATGACTGGCCGGCGCCACTCTGCTCCATTAACCTCTGACCTCCAGCATTACGGCACCAGACCGAGGCCAAGGGCTTGGGGTTAGCTGTCCCCAGCACCCAGCTGGACACCTGTCTGAGGTCCGAGACTGAGCTCCTGTCACACATAGACAATCTGTGCACAAAGATGTATCTCAGCTGGACTTTGTGTCATTGTTCTCAGAGCTGCGGCTAATTTACTTGTGTTTACTTCTGTGTATTTTACATTTCCAGGCTTTACTTTCATTTTGAGTGTTTCGCACTTAAAAGTATACACTTATGCTAAAATCCCCAAATTCTCTGTAAAAATAAAAGTAAAACTAAACTGGAACTTGGAGGACTAGTTAAACATTCGAGTCTGTTATTTGCCACAAGTCTGGTTCTGTCCAAAAAGTAGAAAATAACCATTTCAAAACTGCAACTATTTTAACGCTGAGTGTGTTTTCATACTTTTTGTTTTTAAACTGGCTGGCTTTAGAAATGTTAACGTGTAGATGTGTTGGTGGGGTGATTTTCTTACACTTGTACAGATCCAGGCCAGCTGTTTCCTTAGGCTTTCAGTTTTTATGCTAAGCTAAACTCACTGGTTCTTCATTTTATGTACATTGCAGAGGCAGCAAAACACTTTTACAAACCATCAAACTATTCCTTTATCATTCACTGACTGATCATCTCAAAAGGATTTCCTGATCTGACTGAACATAATTTATTACTGCAATCAAGCTTTGGTGGCTAGTACATCTACCATGAAGTAGAAATCACTTGAAAGGTTTTGAAACAGCTTTGACAAATTAGAGATCCAAGAGAAGAATAGTGAAGCCGCAGTGCTGCTCCTTCTTTCAATTAGACATCCATGTGTCCTGTAATCCATTGCACCATGAGTATTGCACATTCTTCCTTTAAAGAATCTCAGCTTGTTCTCTAATGTGTGCATTTCTCTTATTTTTGTATATATTACTCCAGTTTTGTATATATCCCCTTTGACCGTATGTATATCACATTTTTGCTATGTATTCCTGCTGTTTACTATTTCTATTTTATTCTAGGACAGTTGGTGTGGAACAGCTACAATTTTGTTGTACTAGTACAATGACAATAAAGGGATATTATGTTCTATTTTATTACAATAAATCCCTTCGTCTTTTCACAACAGTCTAAAAACATCTGTGAACTGAGAAGTTTTGGCTCCAGGGTCTCCTTTGCCATATTTTCCATTTCATGATGCACCAAATGCTTTCATTTGGTGAATGATTTGGACTGCAGGCCAGTTCAGCTTCTACTATGAAGTATAATAGATGCGGTTTGCTGAAATATTAAAGGCTTTCCCACAAAAAAAGTCTTGGCTGAATGGGAGCACATGTCACTCTAAAACTCATATATGCCTTTCAGAACAGATGCTGCTTTTCCAGATGTGCAAAAGGCTAAGGCACCGATGCACCCCCACACAATCAGAGATTCAGCGATTTGAGCTGAGCACTGAAATCGGATTTCCCTTCTCCTCCTTAGTCTAAAGGATAAGAATTTGTTAGACCATAGAACAGTGGTTCTATGTGGTGAGGAACATTATTCTTAAATGTGTAAACAGAGAACTAAGGCCATCTTTTTATCTAGGCAACTCTGTCTCTCTAAGATGCTCTTTTTATTTCCAATCATGTTACTGACCTGTTGCCAGTTAAACTAATAATTTGAAAAATATTCCTCCAGCTGTTCCTTCGTAGTACCACTTACTTTTTCCAGCTATTTGCTACTCCTGTCTGTGCAGGAGCAAAAATATAGCTTTGAGACACCTTTTTAAAAAAGTCAAGTTTGCAAATATAGCTATGAGATTTGCAAACCAATGTTTTGTTTGCATTTTACACAGCATCCCAGCGTTTTTGAAATCGTTCATTATGCCAAGGCAGTTTGCTGACTCTTGTACTGTTAGGATTTTAGCAGGTCAAAGATTAAAGTTCTATCATTATGAGTTGGGGTTTTTTTTAACTTTATTTATGAGAGATTTTACAAGCTGAAACAATAACACAGAAACTTTAAGAAAAGATTCTATACAAAGAGAAAGAAAAAAGGGAGAAAGAAAAGAAAAAAAACAGAAAAAAAAACAAAACAACAAAACAAACAAACAAAGTTGTCACGGCTCTGCTGAGGGTGAGCCGTGTGGAGATAAGGAAAGGAGGATCCAAACGCAGGCATCTTTGGTGAGGGTGAAAAGGTGGATTTATTAAACATAAGAAAATAACAAAACAAGCACAGGACAAAAGGCTAACTAAACTGGGTAAAGCTAAACTATAAACACATGTGAACACGGAGCACAAAGGAGGGAGAGGCAGGCAGATGACGAGCGGGAGCAGGAGAGCACACAGTTGAACAGCGTTGAAACATACGGAGCCCCTCTGATGACATGGTCCAAAAAATAATTAAATCGTGGCCAAAATACTACTTCGTGGGCACGAAATACTATTTCGTGCCCACGAAGTAGTATTTCGTAGGTGACGGATCAGAAATACTACTTCGTGGGCACGAAATACTATTTCGTGCCCACGAAGTAGTATTTTGGCCACGATTTAATTATTTTTTGGACCATGTCATCAGAGGGGCTCCATAATAGTCAGTGTATATGAAAGTCACTGAAACTGACTGCGGCTTCTATCTTGGGAGCACATGTTTTATGCTGGCGAGGTGTGATTGTAGATGGGGTGCAGGTGAGTCCATCTCACCTGCCGCAGCATCGCAGATCAGCCACAATAATAAAGTATTTTCTATTTAATTATAAACTTTGTCCTAATTGTGTCTTGGGTATTGGCGATACTGGCCCGTATTTACTTGATATCGGATCGATACCAAAATATGCAGTATCGCACACCACTAAACTTTACAGACGTAAGTACGACCTGGACGCCGGGATAGATTTTATTGTCAACTAACTGCAAGGGCCTGGGAAGGATCACGGTTATCGGTGGATGTTTACAAAGCGAAAACAACACGGCATTGCTTTCAGAAAAAAAGACATCAGGATCCTCATCCAGTAGGACCCAGTAGGTTCCCAGGTTCGCCAGACCAGACGTCTCAGAAGGAGGCAATATTTGCATTGCCGCGCTTTTCAAAATGCATTTGCAGCTCATTCCCAATCTCAATCAGACTATCTCTGTCCATGGTGTATAGGTTTAGCCTACTCTTATGCTCATGTCTCTACGCAGCTGTCCAGGAATTGTATCAATATGATG
>VUQR01036854.1:18674-34226 GCA_015108515.1 Hemichromis elongatus
TAGCTCATCGATGTCATACTTAGGGACTGAGGGGCTCTGCTAAACACTATAATGCCTACAAAGTCAAAATAAATGTGTCTGTAGTAAGCTTAAACACTGTTTGTCTTGTTCATTTTGCTAACTAAGACAAAAAAAGTATTAGTCTCAAACTAATCTCTCTAACTAAGGGCATGAGTTTGAGATATTAAACTAAGTACTTTCATCTGATCCCTTATTTCCCAAGTGGTCAACACAGAACATGGATCTGCATGCTCGAGTTTATTTAAATTGGATGCCCTTCCTGACACAACCACTAGCTTGTGGGCCTCTCATGCTGGATTTGTCCCTCCTCTTTGTCCCAAAGTAGGGATGTGTTGTGTTGTTGTTTGAGATATTAAACTGAAAATTCATTCATAAGTCAAGGGATCACCAGGAGAATAGGGATTCATCCACCAGGGACGGTGCATGCCTTTGTTGAATTAATCCAAAATTAGCCATCTGGACTAGAGTAGAATACTGACCAACACGACAGCTGATGGCTTATCACTTATCAAAACGTAACAATTTCTTACTTTTCTTGGATCACATGATAGTAAACTGAATATCTGAGAAAATGCAAATAATCTTTTCCACTAGCCAGCTGGTTAGTGGACCAGCAACAGCTGGTTCTCAGGCTCTTCTGGCGTAGCCAGTGAACATCCAGGTTACAGCTTCTTTTTAAATCAGTTTTTCACAAATGCAAATAAATTTAATACAACTAACAAAACAGTGAATGGTAGTTTTAAAGCTTGATGGGTCATCAGAACATTGAATAAAGACAGGCTATTAATGGGAAAAAAATCCAAAAATCTAGACTTTGCTCCAGATTCTACATATTATGCAAATATCTGTTCATGGGAATTAACTGATTTGTAACAATTTTAATAACTTCTTTAAAAATGAAAATAATATTAAAGATAATTGTTTTGTTGTGTGTGCTGTGTGTGAGCAAAAACTTGTGTGTGAAACCAGACCGTTTAAACTTCTTGAACAATTGTTTGCTTAATTAGAGACACAGTTATTTTAGGTTACAGTATTTCACCAGCCTTGCACTTCTTCTGTTTACTCATTACCTGAAACTGTCAAGCTGGAACCAGTTCCCAGTGCAGGTGAGTGCCTTCCAGCTTTCTGCGCATCATCAAAACCTGTTTTTCATTTAGGCAGCTATTGCCCTGGGCTGGTTCGGCAAAGAGTATGAACAACTTTACGGTTTGAGCTCTGTGCATACATTCAGGCTTGTGAACAGCGTTTGAAATGATGTCGTCATCCTCCCGTCAGGGTGTTGACAAAAATAAACAAAAGTTGTATTTACAGTCTGCAGCTACTTTCCAACAAGTCCAACCAACTATAGAGCAACTAAAATTGGAACTTGTTCATAGGAAAGTGAGGAAATCTAAGAATGTATGCATTTAATTATTTAATGTTAAGTCCTGTAGTAGTAATTCAGAGAGGGTGAGCTGAAAGAATATACAAACCAAGAGCAGACAAAGTTATCTCTAGTGATCAGCATAGTCCCTACTCAGATAATAGGTCTGATAGGACATTCTGAGCATCCTCCGCCTCCACTGAGCCATAGGTTTGAGTGCAGAGGAGAGTCCGTTGATTTTATATCTGCTCTGCGTTGTGATTGTAGTTCATTCATTTTCCATTAAATATTAATCAAGTGGAAAGTGTTGAGGAATGCAAAACCCATTGAACTCGGAATGTTTTCACAGGCCGCTGGATGTCCTACCAGTCCGCTGCACTGAGCATGTGGAGTTTAAAGAGCATAAAGACACCAGGAATGTTGGAAAGTTGGTATGAGATGAGGGAGACAGGCAGACTGTGACTAAGGTAGCGCTGGCACTGGGAGTGGTGTTACACACTTCTTAGTGTCTCTCAAGTCAAAAACAGTCACACCTCTGACTGTGAAAACACACGGAAGCTTTTTAATGAGAAGGCACACAATTTCAACTGTGGAATACTCATTAGAGGTTCGGGGCTCGGAAGCTCAGACTGGTACTTTAATTTAAGAGTCTGTTATCCAGGTTTAGATTAACAATCTGTGACATTTTCATACAGATAAATGCCTGCGTCCTGTCTTCTCTGCACAGCACTGCTTCAAACTGAAACCGTTTCAACAAAGCTTTTATATATTTTGTTGTGAACACCCAGAGTCAGGCAGGTCTGTTGCAGGAAAAAAAAAATCCTCCACAGCACAGCAAGCGATGTGCTTCATGTTCCCAGCAGCAACCGAACTTTGTTTGGAAATAAACAGAGAAAGAACAATGTGCTTGGAATCGGAAACTATAGACAACATTGCTGATCCGACAAAGAAAAATCAACAGAAGCTCAGAAATGTTTATCTTCTGAACTCCTCAGGTTAAAAGTGATGAAGATAGGATCTGAATGACAAGTGAGCTCGAGGAGGTGAGTTGCAAAATAACACCACAGCATGAGCGATTAGTACCAAAGATGTCAGCAAAAGAAGAAAGGAAAACAAGATGCCTGTGGATTGCCACTTAAAAGTGTTGGGCTTCACGTGAGAATCAGGTCAGGTAGAGAGACAGCTGGGAAGAAGAGAAACACAAACAGACGTGAAGGTAGTGGTGTGGGAACTTTGGGAAAAACCCGACCTGTCATGACTTGGACTTTTAAGAAACAGCATGCACACCTCTCAGTGAAGTATTACTCTCAGGCCAAAGCTACAGGAAATCTTTCTCAGGCATCTTTACCATAATAGGAAGAGAGGATGAGTGCCTCATTGCCTCAGGCTCAGTAAAAACTCCTGACTCGCTGACTACCAAAGAGGCCCCCGAGCATCAGCAGTTATCACTAATAATCTCTGATAAGTTATCACCGACCCACGCTGACATTTTGACCACTTGACAGCTTGTGTTGCTTTTAAAGTAAATAAAAAAAAAAACAGATACATGCACTGATGAAACCAACTACACCATCTATCACCATGTAATGGTTTATCCAAATATAGTGTGTTTATTTTCTCTTTTTATTTCCTCTTTTGAATTCAATTGATTTAATTCTCCAGATGATTTAGAGCCAAATGCAGGGAAGAATACAAAGTACAGCTGAAGGTTACCCTCTGATTCCCATAAGCTGTCTGACCTCCCTGTTTCTGCTTAATACTTCTTAAAATACCCATATGTTTACCCATCACACTTGCACAAACATACAGATTTACAGGAAGCGATGACCTCAATTAGATAAACAGCTTACCTTTGTTCTCCCCCATCCTGCAGAGATGAGACCTTGTGGAAGAACTGAAATGATGGTGACCGAGAGAATCAGTGGTTGACTTCCATGCCACGCAAGAGTGAATGCTGGGAGCATTTCTAAATGGTTATATCCATTTAACCTTACTGGAGAAATGTGAAACAGGCGAGAAGCAAGTTGTTTAAATAGCCTCGCCTCAAACAGCAATCAATAATGTTTTGTGAACTGAGCCCGGCCGCAGCAGGCAGACTACACAGCAGCAATTAAAAGGGAGACAAAAGTTTATGAGAAGAGGCTGAAAGTGAGACAATAATGCGTGTATGAATGGGGTGGAAAAAATTGGAGAGCAGTGGGAAAATTGATTGATGCAAACATCAGCTCAAAATGAAAATGACCAGTGGATTGTAGTTGCACCTGTATAGATAACAGCATGTGTTAACTTGCTATTGGTCTTTCATTGTCTGTTCCCTTTAAGGTCAGCTGTGTCAAGACCACTTGCAAGAGCCCCACAGAGTAAATTCAAAGGTCAAAGTTCACCAAAGATGACTGTATTCCAAGCATGTCAAGACATTTTATAGCACTGATTGCTTTGATTTTGTTGAAATTAACTGATAAACTCTGAAATACTTGATCAATAAGAAATAATAAATAATCATGTGACCCAAGATAGTCCCAAGAGTCTCTGCACTGACGTGCTGAAGACAGTGCTTATGGTACATGAAAGAAAATTAAAGCAGAGCATGAGAATAGGAGCCGTAGGAGGAGAGAGGGCGAAGCAATAAAAAAATCAGACTCAAATAAAGGAACGATGGGAGACATGCTATTTTCTTCAGATGAAAGCCTTTTTCCATCTAAGTGTGAGCCAATTATTTTTCTTGTTGAGAGAAAATATGAACATCTGTGTTTGCCGTGAATCAGTGAATAATGGCAGACCACACAAGGACCTCTGAATGTGCACACACACAGAAGCACATAGGCAAACAACCACACACACACACTTGCCCTGTGGGCTGGGTGACGTCATGTTTGTTGTAGGGTGGGCGGCTCCTGATTGAAGATTAACGTTTAAAGCTGCCAAAGGGGCCTTAGGCTTTTAAAGATGGAGAGAAGCACAACATTCCCACATTAGACTCTTACAGCTGAAAGATAAGGAACTCTTCTAAGTTGTAGCCCTGGGCCTGAGAGGACCTGGAACCCCTGACTGACAGGCTCAAGCAGATTTACTCTCTGGAGCTGACATGAGGTTCAAGAAAAAACAACATTCTTTGGCAGACTGGTCTTGAAACATAAAAATGCTCTCATAGTCTCTCCCAAGACAGATTTAGGTTTGGGAATGTTTATGGCAACAAAAGAATTCCCTCTGGAGGGATCCCATACACACTGCTAGAACTACTGAGCCATGTCACTGGTCAGATAACTGGCAGGAGCCTCTGGCATGAGATGACTGTGGCATGCAGCATCTCAGATGCACATAGCGGTAAATCTAACCATACTGCCATGACAGGGCTAGATCTCGACTTCCCATGCAGGAGTCCTACAGCCTGGTCATACACCACTAAAATAAAGATGATTTGTTTTCAGAGAAAGTTCCATTGGGATTCAGCAACACTGCTAACATACGGATTCCTTTCTATGGAGCAATAACACTTTTACACTGATATTACTGAGGCTGTTAGTCAGCATGTTCAAATTAGACATGTTTAATGACTGCACAATTAAAGTTAGAAAGCCCCTGAAAGCAATGAATGTGTATGGAGTTAAAAAAAATAAACCTAATTAATTCATTTTTTCACAGGGTTGAGGAATGAAGTCCATTCATGAATGATTTTTCAGCAAATTACTTAAAAATATATATAAAAGAAAACAAAATTTTATATAAATCTTGACCGCATATCTGAAAAAGTGTAAAATGGGGAAATGAGCAGACAAAGACTAGCCCAGTACTAGCCAGTATGTCAGCCAACTGCTGCATCCATCTAAATCTGAGGAAAGCTCTTAAATGGTTATAGCAGTTACTGGTCCCTTCAGGCCCATCCTGTCTGAATTATCCATGCCATAACCCCTTTCTCCTCCCCACAGTGTCCTGACCCCGGGCCAGATCACGAGAAGAGGCAGCCACACACAGTGGACAGCTCATGAAGGAGTGCAAACACAAGACACAGAGAGACATGGCTGGCACTAAAGTTTCCAGCAATAACAGATGTCCTAAGTTTAAAAAAAAGAAAAAAAAGAAGAAGAAGTCTAAAAACAAAAGACATCTTGAGTTGGCTAGGTCAAAGCAATTTGTCAAAGAGATGACTGCTGAAAAAGTTGGAGGGGGAGTTGGAGGCAATGCCACCCTGTCGCACCCAGGGAGAGGCACCACGGCAGGGCAACGAGACGATTGATTTGATGTCAGCCTCTAAAGACACAGCACAGACAGAGACGTGAAATTGTCTTACCTGACGTGTCCCACATATTCAGTTCAATCCGGTGCTTCTCTATTTCAAAACTGGCTGTGTAGTTTTCAAACACTGTGGGCACATAGTTCTGAAAATAAGAGATTTATTTTAGTTTATTTTATGAAGAGGGGCATAATAAGCCTCTGTTTATAGTGACTGTGATGAGACTGCTGAGAGTATGACATTTAAAACGATGCAGCTGACAAATCAAATAAAGGCAGACACATTTCACAGCTGGGCTTCCACGAATGCTTTCGGGGATATTATGTATAGAAACAAAGCAAAGACAAAGCGTTAAAGTTTTGGAGTCTGTATTGGAAATGTTACAGTTACATTGGTCATTTTACAGTCCTTTATTTCACGTCTGCTCTACAGTTCTTTCTCCCTCTCTGATTTGAGCATTACTGTGTTTAGACAGGTGTATGTATGCATGTATGTAACCTGCCAGATTAGTGCTGAAACAGGGCTGCTGAGTAGAATGTTACATTTAAATGCCGATGCTGTAGTTATTCACAAACTCTGCGGTTCCCTCCTCTACAGAAAGACCTAAGTTTAGACTTTGTTTTCTTGCTGGACCTACCTCTGGGTAGCAGTCCTTGGCAAAAACGTGCAGGAGCGCAGTTTTCCCACATTGCGTATCTCCGACCACCACAATCTTGCAACGGCTCCCTAGACTGTCCATGGTTTGTCCGTCAGGCGTGTATTCTTGACCCGGGAAGGTGTTGCATCCAGCATCCGATAAGAGGCGCAGCGGAATTCAACACTTTGAAGAAAAATTAGCAAATACATGCGCCGAGCCGGTGCGCTTTATCCAGTTTCTGCTGTCCGACGATCAGTGCCCCGGTCCCACTGACAGACTCCGTCTGACTCGTCCGCTCCCGTAACTAGGACGCACACAGCCCACCCTGGAAACTCCGCTACCTTGATTACTGGCCACGCCTTCCTCATTTTCACGACTGAGCCACATCGTTCACATGTTATATGTTACATTATTAGAAATTAAGGTCCAACTGTACAATTGGTTATCAGTGTTTGTTTTCCTCTTACACGAGATCTTCAACGATTTTACTGAAATAGCGACTCAGTGTTCATGGAAACGAATCAGGCCTGTTTTATTCCTACAGTGATTGTATTCTGTTGCATCAGAAACCTAATTAAGTCCACAAAAGTGATATCACTATTATCTCAGAGTTAATAAGGACCCGTTATTATGTCCTTAGTAACTTAACTGTGTGATATTTCATGATGAAACACATTTGATATGAAATTGAAGCATCTGCTTAATCCGCTTTTTTCATTTAAAAAAAAATAGGCCTATTTAATATCAAATAAATAAATACGTAATGAGAAAAATTCAAAGCCTGCTCCGCAACCTTTTGTGGTGGGTTTTGATTCACTTTCTGACCAGATACAGAGGATGAATTATACTTTTTGCTGATCAATTGCTGTAAATATGCTTACATTTATGGGTGTGTTTATTAATATTTTAAATATAAAACTATAACACTAATGTGGAAACGTTAAAAAGGTAAAATCTAATTTCCCATTAAGATTTACATGCTCTTATTAGTTCTAATGTGTCTTTGAGAATATACAATATTAAATGTTTGTCACGTATTATTTTTAAATGCTTTTTAGGTATTTTTAAGAGGGGTAACTCTTTGTCTTATGATAATTACCAAATGTAAAACCTCATTTCACTGTTGGCAAAGCTGTATAAATGCTCAGGACATTGTGCCCCTAGATTTAATGCCAACACGACCTTTTAATGGTCATACAATAAATGCAGCATACCATGATAAAATAGTCCATCAAATTAAGTAGTTAGAGGTGAATGGGCTGTTTTATGGCTCTTGCAGACCTCCAATTAGTTGATATTCCTTAGAAGTGCGTGCCCCGCAGGGGAGTTAATGTTTTTGTGAATGAGATAACGAAATGACGCGGTACCACGTGCCAAGACGCCGCGCTTGCCTCAGCTCTGGTTGTTTGAAGACCGACACCGCCTCCTTGTGGACGAAAAAAAAAGTGTCAGCTCACATAAATGTGGGCTATATAACAGCAGTGACCCCATTAGTCATAACGGATAAGCGCATAAGCCAATACAAGTTACCTGAAACTTAATCAACCAATCACACTTTATTTGTATAGTATCTCTAATGCAGGTTAGTTAGTTCAAAGCGTTTCATAGATTAAAGACAAGCCATTAAGAGATTATAGTTAGACATACCTGGTAGGGTACTTGGATCATTGACAAAGAGTTTTGAGTTTTGTATTATTATTGAACTTTGATTCTTTTCATTATTTATCATTTCTAGTCTTTTGGTTTCTATGTTAGAGTTCTCAGTCTTCTGGTTTCTGTCTTTGTGTTCCATCTCTATGAGTAGAGAGATGCCTCTGTTCATTAAGTTGTTCTAATCCTGGATCTAAATTAACTGAATCTTTTACGGTAAGAGCTGACATCTCGTCTCTGGTTACATTCCAAAGTTTTATTATTTTCAAAAAGGAGTTAGGATTGTTGCAGTGTTCAGAGGTTTTTGAGGTAGAACTCTGATTAGGCCTTTTTTAATTACAGACCTAGAATGATTTCCGAGCTGTCTAAAAATCAGCCAGTGTGCCTCAGATTTAGCTTTTCTGGCTCAAGCCCAGGCCGCATGTCTTTCTGTGAGGAGACGGAAGGATTGTCTCAGCCTTTTTCTTTACATTTGTGAGAGGGGACGTGTTAATCTATAATTTTGATAAAAGCAAAATAAAAGTATTTTTACACTGGGTCTACATCAGTAGAACTAGTGTGATAGCTAGGTCGATTCTATTCTAGTCACAGCCTGTAAGTCATGGGGGAAAAATCATGTTTAAAAACTATTTGTGATCGCGATTATGAGAGTTTTGACTCTGTGAATGCAGCTACCACTCAGAGTTCATCGATATCATTTGCAAAAATACCAATAAGTGATAAATCAATGAGTGATGGGCATTGAAGATTTGCATGAGTTCTGAGACAGAAAACATCAGTACCAACCAACCAACCAACCATTTAACCAAATCTTATTTTCTATAGCACATTTGATGGATGTTAATGCATTCAGGTGCTTCACTGATGACTAATAGGCCAATAATTAGAACTGCATAAAACTATTAATAAAATTACAATGATTTGCAGCAATAAGCAATTATATAAATCAATTAAATAAATTTAAAAAAACAAAGACATAAGTCTTAATAATAAATCTCGGGAAGATTAGAATATAGAATAATACAGAGATAATACTGATATATTATAAAGGTGGAAGTAAGTGGTGGGGGAAAAAAACAAGATAAAGTAGAATAAAAAGACAAACGCATCATTTAATGAAATAAAATATAAGTTAAAGATAAACATCAAATCAATGTCATATGAAACATATGAAAACCTCAAAAAATGAAATCTGGGTAAATTCAGAGGCTGTTCAGCAGATTATGAATAGTTTGAACAGGCTTTTGGCAAAACACATATGAAAATATATACAACAACTTCATAAACAATAATTTTAACAACCAATCATTAAAATATATTTAAGTTGTCCAGTTATATGTGGATTTTTAACAACTGTCCCCCAGAAAATATAAAGATGCCATTAAAAATATTGTTCACATAAGAGGGAAAAAAATGGTCCCAGGTTCATCTACTGATTTTTTTCATATTTTCTGGTGACTCGCAGTTTCTCCTCCATTCGTCCTTTAATGTTTCAACCTGTGCCTTTTAGCCAGGTGTGTCTCTTTCTGCAGTCGTCCTTCGGTTGTATCTTTTCTTTTGTCAGATCATCCGTTTGGTCACCTCGTATCTATCTTTTGTTAATATTGCTTTTTGTGCCATATTTTCATTTCCTGTCTTGTTTTACAATCTTTTGTCTTCATTTTGCCTTCCTCTGCATTCTATATTGGATAATTCGCTCATGCAGAACTGAGCTAAATATTAACATTCTTGTTACCATGTTTCATTACTATGTATCTTACCACAAAATTATGTTGAAAGTATTTTTCCAGGGTTTATATGTGATTTTGGTTACAGGTCTTCTGTAACTGTTTGCTCTAACTTTACCAGTCTAATGTTTTTAGCGCTTAAATGTTACATGAACAAAATTCTATTCAAATTCATTGTAATAGTGAAGCTATAACGAATAGTAATGTTTGTGTTTCTGCTTTTGGTTGCGCCACTTAACACTGTCTATGAGTTGTTCAAGCATTAAAAAGGCACCCAACTCATGGGATGTATCAGTGTTGGGCTAAACATAGCAGACAACGAAGAATCCATTTCAAATTGTCTCTTTAGGCAATTTGTTCCAAGTTGGGGGTTTTTTTAGTTGAATCTATAAAAAATGAGAAAGATAATACAGTTTGACAGTTTTGCACCACCAATTTCCCAAGAGCTATTAGCTGAAATCTTAGAACATCTCTGCATGGTGTGCAAATTGTCCTTAAGAAACTGAGGAAACTGGACAAATAAAGTAGAAAAGATGCATTTGAAAAGTATGTAAATGTCAGGTCCTAAAGAAACAGGAAATAATTCAGCAAAGACTAGAAACAGGTCCTGAAAGATGCATCAGCTGTTCAGTTGTGTTCGCAGAAGCCTCATTAAAAATGGTGTCAATAGACGAGTAGCTGTCAAGAAGCAATTCGGAAAAGAAAAAGAAAAAGCTGAAATACATCAACATACACAAGAACTGGACTGACAATCAGTGGCATCGGGCCTTACAGTGTTATCAATCCATATTTGGACATTTTAATTCAAATAATCATCAATATGTACGAAAGAGGGCAGGAGAAAGGTACAATAGTGACTGTCTACAATTATCTGTAAAACGTGGAGCTCTGTCATGGTTTGGGGCTGTATTTCAGCAGTGCTGTTAAAAGCATACCTGAATGGATCGGCCTTCCCAGAACTTGGACCTCAACTGGACAGAGAACAGAGCAAAAAACATCCAACATACAAATAAAAGCTTTGAATGTCCTTCAAGTGGCCTGGAGAACTATTTCTGAAAAACTCTTAAAAGAAACAACAAGAAAGAAAGTCCAGGCTGTGCTGAACAATAAAGGTGCTCATACCAAATATTGACTTTCAAGCTTCTTAGAAATGTGCAATTGTATGTACTAAGTATATTTATTTCAATTAATTTGAGTGAAATGAATCTTGACAAAAAAGTAACTGCTCTTTGTTTGAGTCATTAGAGCAGCAGGTGGCAGTATACATCCATTATTAAAGCAGGCTTTTGTTTTATTTTACTCAGGGACCAAAGACCTGTAGCATACAGAAATTTAGGGTGTAGATTTTAATAACTGTATCTAAAGCCTTCATGGAGTTTAATTATACTTAAACAGCATACCTCTGTTAAGGTAACTGGATACATGGATTGTTAAAATAGCTGAACAAGAGGGAAACAATACCACACACAAGAAAAGAAGACAGCCCTACTTACTCTGCAGACTGCATAAACCACTCACATTACACACATTTATTTGCATAAATCAGTGTTTACAGTAAAAAGTGGGAGTTTTGCATTCACTCACATGTTGACTATTCAGTCTGCTCTACCTGCCTGCAGATGGATGTAGTGTTCACTGCCATTGTCCGTTTATCAGTATGACTGTGCTGAATACTGCTAAATGCTAAGAGATGCTTGACTGTCTACTCAGCCAGCAAATTCATTACACCGATGGATTAATAGTGCAGAGATGGCTGTGGATCATTCAACACCAAACTATAATCAATTTATAAATGCCCAGTGGGTGAACTGGAAAAGTGCGTGTTCACTGACATCTTATTTTCTTATTTCCAAGCTTTCATTTTCTGTAAACTTGCCAAGTGCAACTGATTGAGGCTGAAGGTGAAATTATTACAGTCTGCATTTTAATTCAAATCCAACATAAAAAAAAAGAGGAACCACACTGCCTTTTAACTTTGAAACACTCACATTTCAAACCTCCCTCCAGGTCAGCCTTGCGGCAGTTGTACCTGTAATGCTAAGATCAAAAAGTGCTGGGTGGCACACACATATACTTTTTTAGCACAATCAGCTTCTTTATCTCCTCCCGTCACAGAAATTACATAGATCATAACGGTTCTGATCCTCCGGGTTTGGACTGGTCAAGATAAAATCTTAAACAGTAAAAAGGCTTTTACTCTTCAAGTCCCTGAAGAAAATTCACGTGATACAATCAGAGTAGGATCAATTTAAAGCAACTGTTTAACTTTTCACAATCCACAATCAAAAGTAGCTGAAAGATCTTAATGAGAAGGTTCATAAGCCAAGAGGGCTGAAAATGCAGATTAAGCAAGAAGCCAGTTCTGAAAATGATTTGTATTCATCCTCAAGGATAATGTCACCAAACCATATAGGAAAAAGACCTACATCTGTGTTTTAACAAGGTAAAACATCTATGCACCTTTATATTTTCACCAACAAGCGGATAAGTCACCATAGCCACACAACAGTATTCATTTCTTGCATTTGCAGTAATAATTCACACTGACAACCACGTGGAGGGTTTTGTTAGCGCTAACTGATTTTTTTTTTCATCATAGATTTGTTGTTGGTCCCACAATTTGCCCAGTTTTAATGGAAATGAAAATATGTGTGTGTTTGTAGTTCACACACACCCATCCTCAGAGAGCAGCCAGACTCCCTGCAGACTCGGTCTATTATATTCCTGGCAGCGTGGTGACACAGTACTTTATCCAGGCTGAATTACACCACCGAGCAACATAATGCATTCAGTAACCTACTTAGACAATAGAGAAAGCCTCCAAACGACACCAGGTGTCCAGTACATCTTTGGTCCTACTTTCCTTTAATTCAAACCCTTTTCTCCGATGGACTTGTTTTCGAAGCCCCTATGACCGCTGCTACATGAAGCCATTTTTCCTGACTTGTCAGAGTTAAAGTGAGATGTGAGAAACCTGAACATAGCGATGTACAGAGTGGCTCGGTGCTGTTGGGAAAGAACAGACATCTGCCTTATAACACTGTGTCAAAGTGACAGATCAATAATGCCTGCATCCTACATCATTAAACCGCTGTGGGTTATTGATTAGGGCATTGCTGAATTTGTGCTGAGTGGCACTTTACAGCCACAAGGTGTCTCACCACTCCTCTTGTGGTCACAACTCTCTGAACACTGGGCTAGGCCCTCAGCTCTAAAGGCATTGAGCTGATGAGTGGAAATGTCCTCTTTTTCCTTTTTGGGAAGGAATATAAGCAGCTACATGTGTTACTTACTGTATGTTTTTGTTCACAACAAGCTTCTAAAATTGTCTAAAAGTATATAGCTAATAATATTGACAGTAAAGCTGAAATGGTATGAGTGCCAGTGTTCCACTTTTGGAAAAGTCATCCTGCCCTGTGGCTCTGAATCCTCCTCGCTGAGAACGGATAATACAAAGCAGGTTATATCGTTTCATCAAACACTGGCTTGACCTCAACACAAGCTCATATTTTTTCTGAGCTGTCTGTGCAGGGAAGTTACAACAATGAGCAGTAAGCAGGCCCAAAGTTCCTGCGAATCCTACTGCAGAATAGGCAGCATAAACAGACGTTTCCTGTGGCTCCTGGTGTTCCACAAACCTCACTGTTAAACAGGCAGCCGTAAACAGCCAATGCATTCCTGCTAAAAGAAATATTAAATAAATATGTTTATATAATTCAGCCCCTTGACCAAAAAACCTACTAAATCTATGATGGCATTTTTGTGTCACACGAGGTAGTTAATCTTGTATTAATCTTTAACTGTAGCTTTCTTTGAAGTGCTTTTCTATTTTTAAAGCTACTTTTTCCTTTAATCACAGCACCTTAATATTCTTAAGAGGATTTGCACGAATAGCAGGCTTGAACGTTTTTCCAAGGATTGCTTTACTTGCCTTTCAGCCTTAATTGACATTTTTTGTAAATCATCCCTCTGCTTAATGCAATATACTCGTTCTATAGTCTAACCCAGACAGCCAAATCCACCCAGTCACACAAGCCAATCCCCAAGCTTCATCAGCACTCCGTGTTTTCCAGACTGCCTCTGTCTCGTCCCACTCACACTCTCTGTCAGAGCGCGGCGTTGACAACCACTGGCCACTGATCAGCCCACTTTGCACGGGTCGCGTCTCCATGCAAGACTGCTGAAAAAGGAGCTCTGCCCCTCACATTTTCTTTTACTTGCAAGTCAAGCATCTGATTGAAAGCAGCAAGGCCGTCCACGGCAACAAAGGCACAAGAAGTCAAAAAAGCCTCCAAGTAATTTTCTAGGCTCATCACTGTCTGCACAATGTCTGGAGAAGACGCACCTGCTCAGCAGCAAAACGCCGTGGACCAAAAGCAGGAAACCAAACCTACCGAGGAGCCCAAAACCGAGCCACCCAAGACGGAGTCCCCACCCGCCGCCGCCGCAGAGGCAGAGGCAGAGGCAGCGGCCACCCCGGCGGCGACCACCGAGAAGGTCCCCGAAGAGGAGACCTTCACCTACCGCGCTCTGGTGCTCACCGGCTACGGGGGGTATGATAAAGTCAAGCTGCAGGTGAAGAAAGGCAAGCCAACACTCAAGGCTGGCGAGGTCCTGGTTCGGGTCAAGGCATGCGGGCTGAACTTCGCCGACTTGATGGCCAGACAGGGGCTGTACGACCGGCTGCCGTCCCCGCCGGTTACCCCGGGAATGGAGTGCTCCGGGGTGGTGGAGGCTGTAGGGGAGGAAGTAACAGACAGAAAAGTAAGCACAAACGAGCCTTTGCATTTTCTTTCTTTTACTGATTCATATAAACTTGCTGTGTTTGTTTTAAATATTTTGGTAATGTGTATTTCATTCAGTTTGGGGCTCAACTGTTACATCTGGGCATGGGCGTGTCAGGCATTTCTCGCTTCTCTGGGAAAAAGTGGCGGTCGGGTTTCTATTTAACCGATTAAATGAATTTAGCGTCATCAGCCGAGTGCAGGGCATTTCATACAAAATACGGCTATTATATAAATCGACCTTTTGGTTTAATATTGAGCTAACGTGGTTTCACATCCATTCATTCACTTCAGCGTAGAAAGCAGATGGCACTTGTTGTCTTAATGTCAAAAGCAGTAAAGCATATCAGTGTGCTCATGTTGATTTTTCATCTCTGTAGAAAAAGCCAAAAGTGTGTTAATAAAGCAAGTTGAGTACAATGCGGCCAACAGAGGCGTCGCCCCTCTTGTCTCCCCGGTTTTCGAATTGCGCTACCAGTGCGCACTTAGATTGAGCAACTTCAAGTAAAAACTACTTGCTGAGATTAAGACGGATTCTCTGTTCACACCAAACATTCATGTTGAAAGTCTAAATTTACAAAAACACATGTAATCTGTGGCATGCCTTCCATCCTTGCTGCACCTACGCTGTGCTGCGCTTTGATGTGCGCCATGGTGCGGTGTGTTGCGTCAAGTTGGCTGGAGACACCGTGGACAAGACCGGAAATGAGTGTTTTCTGCCTTCATAATTAAAGTTACTAACGCTTTCATGTGTTTATTAGCCAATCATATTTTGTTAAGAAAAAGAAGGGAGTAACTAGCTTTGAGAAAGCGAGCACTTTTGATGGAAAATACATTATGAGAGTGGCTAATGGGTATACAAATAAGGCTCTACTTGCAAAATGTTAGGCTAATTAATAGGCATTTTATTTTGGAGACTATGGAACGCTGTCACAGTACATATTATGACTTGACGCCGGTGGCGGAGACCGAAGTCACCGACGCCTTTTGTTACCGGGAGCGACGATGGCGCACACACGAATGGAAAGGGCGAGGCGCGACGCAACAGACAGCATGGTGTGAGAAACTGAATCAGTTGCCCTCTGTTCCAACAGATAGCGAATCATATGCCCTGTGCTCAGGGAATCTCTTTAACCCAG
>VUQR01036854.1:43215-57323 GCA_015108515.1 Hemichromis elongatus
TATGGTGGTAACTATTTTCAGCTTCTGAATATATATAGATTTTATCATTCTGTAGAAATAAAAAATGATTCAACAAGTATTTCAGTGTAATGAAGGCCAGCACTTATTTTTATATACTTCGGCCTCTATTTTCCCTATAAAAATAATTTATTCGTTAGTTTCACTCCAAATTTTCCACAGGTCATTTTCAAACCTCAGTTTGAGAAAAGCTGTGTTAATTGTGGTGATAAATTTTAATGCTCTTGCTGATGGAAAGCAGTGACAGCTGTTCATGGCCATAACCTGCTGACTGTTGTGTCTTCAGGGATGGATGATGGGCAGCCATTCTCATGCCTTTCGTGTCTCCATGTTTTCTGGTAATGTCACATCAGCATGAAGGGCAACATTTGCTCAAATGTATGGTGACCTTAACCCATCAGGATCAGGTGACCAGATAGTAATGCCTGCCTGGTGTTTAGACTCTGTCTGTCAGTCAGGCCTTTATGTGCATGTAAGTAAACTCTGGTGAATAATCCTCAGCTGCTTCTCTCGTGGGTCCGCTCCTGTCCTTTTTCTCCAAACAATGGCTTTTTGTATTTCCTCCCATCGTGCCTCTCTACTCCACTGCGTTTCACATCTGCATCCTCCACCGTCCTCCTCCCCCTCCGGCACTTTGTAACCTCTGCTCCTTCTGCTTGACCCCTCCATATCCGTGCTTTAGCCCTCGTCATCGGGGAACGTGCGCACGTTTCCCCTTTTGTTTTCCCCAGAGGGCTTGGGTGGGGACGAAGTTTAGCGGCATTAGGATGTATCTCGTGGGTTTTTCACTGTACCCAGCCAACTGCCTTTCCTCTGACCTCTCCCTGAACTGGCCCTAATGTTTATGAACCCTGGCCAGTCGTCGCCCCCCCCACCACACCCACACTACACATTCCTGCATACATATGGGGCTCCACTGCGTCCAAACATGACGTCTACCTCTGTTTTATTTACGACCAACTGCGATCCAACATTAGGTGTCACGCATTGTGTTGGAGATGTGGAATGCATAATAAGAATAAGGCGGTGCTGTAGGGGAGGATTTTGCTTCTGTGCTTCAGCCATGTCCCCCCATGAATGCCTGGATTCCCAGCTCAATCTTTCACTGCTTTAAAAAAAAAAAATCTCTGCACACTAATAGCACTGTAAGGTGCTTTGGTCTCCATCATATGTTATCAATTATCTCGTCTCATAAAGTTTGAGGTTCGTGTTTTGGATTTTATTTTTCTCAGCGACCAATTATGGTGGCTGCTGCAGCTGTATCTTCCTGGAGTGTATAGGATAGCCTCGCGCCAGGGTTACACCGAGGATTAGCTGGCAAGAGTTGAAGTGAGAGGCTTCCAGCTGCTGCATGTTGGTGAAATACAGTCTTGACTGTGACGGGGGGACAGCAGTCACAGCTGAGGAGTCAAATCCTTGTTAATGGTAATCTGTAGAGCTGATGGTCCTGGAAGTAATTTCTACTCATGTAAATTTCAGCTTGAAAGCATTCCTTTAATCTCCGTTGCTCCATGTGAACTGTGAATGCACAAATGAAACAAGCGAAAGTTTCTTAGACCATTTTTACCTTTGAATCCCTTATGGCTCTGTAAACAACTAATGTCAAGGTATTTTATTTTTAATTGCTTTCATATTTGTCCTGCTTTACAAGCAGCTGTTGGACAGTTCCATACATAAAACACTGAAAGGACTCGGGGAACTTGAATATCTAAAATAATAAGAAATTTTCTTTTTTGGGGGGGAGGAGTGGATTTCTATATACACCCCAGTATTGCAAGTGTACTGTCAGTGATCTCTGAATGCTTACAGTGAGTGAAACAGGTGGCTGGATCTCTCGGGTTTGGTAAATGGGAACCATATCCTGGTATAGATCTTCATGTCTGCTGTCAAACCTTCAGGCAATGCCTAAGGCACAAGTGTAAGCCACCAGTGAACAGTTGACTGCAGATGGGACAGGCAAAATGTGTTTTGGAGGTTGGATGACTGCAAGAAAGATTCTTATTTCACCGTTTTTGTGTTTTGTTTTTTTGTTTCCTCCCAGGACAACCTCACAGATTATTGTTCTCATTAATTATTTACCAGCTAACAAAGTCCCTTGCTGTTTAAGCATTAGCTCATGCGTACTTACATCTCTGGCTCTCATGCAGTTGTCGCTCCTTGGAGTGATTATAAAAGTCTGTGTCTTTATAAATGATTCCCTTCCTCTTCTTTCCAGTCTGTGTGCACAGGAGGTCGTACCCTAGTTTAGCAAATGATAATTCACTCTGACCACTAAGCGGGAATCTGGAGCTGCGTGGTTGAACCGTCTCTGCGTTCCCTGGGCCTGGCATTGCCGGCAGGCAGATCAGCTGCACAGATAGGAAAGGGAAACCAGGGCAACCTCCAACCTAACCCGCCAATCACATTGCTTGTTCGCGCTCTCATTGCTGTAGCCGTTGACAAATGACCCCATCTACCCTCAACCCAACCACCACATACAGTCACAGGTGTATGTGAAACCTTTTTCAGGACACCTGTTTGTGTGATTGTATCTGTATCTGTGCAGCAACACAGAATAAGTATGCACCAGCTTGTGTTTCATTTTGCAACAAAAAAAGACTGTTAGAAATACATTTTGTGTCTATACCTTTACATGCATATTATTATTCGTGTGCACTGTGACTGTTTTTATGTTGGTGCTGTGCGAGAATCGTTACTCAGGAAATTACAGGGGCCACCTTCACATATGTGAAGGGAATGGTTTTTTTTAATTCACTCACAGTAACTAAAAGTGGGTTTCCTGTATGAAACGCAGAAATTTAACATTAGAGAGAGCACGTTAAACTGCTCTTAAAGCCTACAGTGCATGTACACACACTTGAACAGTCATTCCAGAAAAACAGAGGTTGCATAATGTAGTATAATACCTCAAAGTACACATTAACAACAGCCAGCCACAGCTCTCTTTCTGGTACGACTCCTAAAGGGGAGTTGTATCTGAAGTCAGTTAAAGAGCTGAAAAGAACAGCAAAAAAAAATGTTCATTTATTTGGTTCAACTTGTTGAGATTGCAACCCCGCCATGGTGAGTCTGGGTAACAAGAGATGTCTGCATTTCATTCTTTGCTAGCCACTAATGATAGGTTTAGGAGGACATGAGTCCTTCTGTGAAGAAATCCCAGAAAACGAAACAAGGACCAGGGACTCATCATCCTCTGGTGTTGACAGTAACCGTACGGCCTCCATCCGTCCCCATACAAACACCTGGAATCACAGGCTGACTCATGCAATTGAGTAACACCGTGACGTGTGAGATCATCTTTATTTGGGCAAGCAACACAAAACCCTGATAAGGATATGGCTTTAAAGTTGATTGACGCTCGATGCTCACATTTTATTTTTATAAATCTGAAAAATATTTCTCATGTCCCCACCCTCCCCTGCCGTTGAACTCCGGGTGTGGAGCAATAATAGTGGCCTCAGTGTCAGTTTGGATTCCACTGTGTTTTGGGGAAAATTCCTCTTCACTCCTAACTCATATTGTGGAAGCCAAGTGCAATTTGTGCCAGAATGTGAGAATGTACGGATTCAGGGAAAGACAAAAACCCCACTGTGTATCCAGCTTCTCCAGAGAGAGAGAGAGAGAGAGGGGAGAGGGCGAGAGGGAAAAACACAACAGATAGGTGGATGCTTTTTGACATTTCCTAATCGCCGAGTGTAAACAATTCAATTGAATCTTCAGGAGAAGAAATGTAATTAGCAACAAAAATGTACTTAAGCTGCTGAGCAAATGGATAAGTGTTTGTGGCTGGTTCTAAATTAACATGAATTCACACTCAGCTCCTGCCAAGAGACATTATAGTGAAAAGAAATAAATATATAAGGCAGGAATTATAATTCAGGAACACAAGGAAAAGCACTAGGTTAATAAGAGGTTAATATTTTTAATCTTGGCATATTTGTGAAGATTAGCAGATACAAGCGGCCATTAATAACCGTTCAAAGCTGTGGCCCCGCTCCTCTCTCCTTTGTGATCTGTGTATGTATCAGTGTGTGTTTCCGTGTCTGTGTGCGTGTGTGTTTGCGAATCGAGATGGGGTGCAGTAAGGGGTTCTTGGCACAGCTTAGGAGTCTTGTGATGGAAGATCAGGAGTTTGTTCTCATGGGATTCAGAAACAGGTACCGCTCTCCTCATTGGCTACAACATTTCTAACCAGCCACTATGAACTAATTTTGTCTTCTCTTATTATTAAAATATTCGTTTAAGGCTCAAAAAGTATACAGTATGATTAGAAGAGAAACGTATTGCTACATTTTTCCCCCCTAACTATGTAATGCTGCAACAGAAGGGGAAAGTACTATGTTTATGACTGTAGCATTAGTTAAACATTAATATGAGTGCATGGCCGCAAGTATGCAGGGAAAATGGGTGCATCATCATATTGGACACTTTTTAACACCTGTGGGTTGCTACTATGTGACAAAGCCATTGACTAAAAACAGCTCTTAAACCTCCCACATGACAATTTATATTTAGCAATTTCTCACTTTTTCCTCGTGCACACACAAACTGTCGCGTGTACACTAGTGCAAGAACACATGTCAAGCAGGCATGTTTGCACTGTGTTTGCATGTGTGTGAACGTGCATGCAGCTTTGTGATGAACTGTTGTTGTTATCACATATTAAGTGTAACATAAGGTATGATCCGGTATGAACTAATGACAAACTTGCCCAAAGCAAGAGCAGTCATTGAAACAAAATGGCTCCCTCTGCTCAGTCATTGTCGGCAATTTGGCCGAGGTTTCCTTGGCAACGCAAACTTGGTTTCTCACTGAGGACAAGGAGAGATGGTGCTGTTATAACGCAGCCGTGACGGCACTCACATCCAGCAGCAACAGCCTTGATTTTGTTTTCTCGTCAGTTGTACCCTCGGTGTCAGCAGGCGCGATTATAGTAACGAAGAGCGGTTGATTCATCTCTCCTGGACTCAGGCTCTTACATCAACAAAAACAACACAGAATACATTTATTTCTTTACACTGAAATGAAGGTTTGTGAATGAGTCAAATTAAAATGATTTGGATTTGTCTTTAAAAGTTTTGAGACCCTTTTGGACCTTTTAAAATATTCGAATCTAACAGAAAATGAGATCAGAATCAAAGAAGACTGTATATCAAAAAGCCAGTTTCATTTTTGTTTCATGTCCAGCAGCAACAGCTTTGATTTTCATACCCTCCAGTAACGCTGGTGTCAGTAGGCTTGATAACAGCAATGCAAAGTGATCGATTCATCTCTCCTGGTCTAAGGCTGTCAAACAAAAATCACAAAAGAGAAAGAATTTCTTGTCGTCACATTAAAAATAAGGCTTGCGAAGCAGTTGCATTTTAAAAAATTAGGGTTTTATTTCCTGGTTCTTTCTCCTCTATAAACCATTTTTGTAACAAAACTTTTATTTATTTTTTAAAAAAACAAACCCTTTTTCATGCTGGTAAGAGAATGGGGCCCGATCATTAGATCTTGGTTCAGTTTATTTATTTGGGTTTTTTTTGTTTTGTTTTTTTTGCTGTATTTATGCAATAGTGCATGCTCTAAGAGGAACTGCTGAGACGTTGCTCTGAAAAGACTGGTTCGCTGGCTCAGAATAATTTTTACATTTATATGAAGGGACCAGAGGTGCATCAGTGTCATCTGATGCACAACATTCGCTCTGTGCATCAAAAAAGAAACAAAACTTCCAACATTATCAAAATCATAGAAAACAACACATCTCACAGCAGGCCTAAAAACACTTTGCTACTGCACGTTTTATCACTGTATGTAAAGATTATTACTTATTGACAGCAATCAATTCTACAAGTCTAATCTTTTGCACGCCTGTAATCAAATGTGCACTGGCCTTCTCATGCATGTCTCTGTCTTCCTTCTTTAGGATGATCTTGCTCTTGATCTTGCATAGTCTACTAAATATTTAAGTCTGGGTGTCTACGTAAGCATGCAAGTTATTCATCTACTCCAAACCTTTCTAGCAGGCAGGCAGCCCAACTATGCAATTAAAAGTTTGTTATTTAAATTCATGTTTTGCTCTACTCTCTGATTCAGATAAGATGTACTCTTTACTTGGTCAGGCATGAATGACCTTTATGGATGCCTTTCAGTTCAAGTCCTCAAGTCAGGCCGTATTTCAAACAACCCACTGCTTATCAGTAACCTATTACTTCTTGCTTCTGCTGCCTTTGAAAACACTGGCAGAGGTTCTTGCCACAACTATACACACTTTTGAATACAGCAGACAAAAACAGAGAGATCCAAAACATCCAGTCTGTTTTTAAAGTCTTGGACAGCGGAGCCCTTTTTGGTTTAAGTTGACATGACATGACATGTAATGTAATCCAACTGTCAATTTCCAAATGGGGGGAGTTCAGCTACTTTTTTTTTTTTTTTTTTTTTTTTTTTTTTTTTTTTTTTTTTTTTTTTTTTTTTTTTTTTTTAAATAGAAGCCATCAGTGTTTCGATGAGGGGTTGAAATGAATGTTGATAATGGAGAACAATGGAAGGGCTTCTTTCCAAATTATCGTGCATGCATACAGTGCAGAGTAGGAGGAAATCAGTGTTTCAGAAACGGGCGTACAAACGTTTTACTGTCTTTAATCATTTTCAATGAGTAGACATCTCTTTGGGTCGAGCCCTTCAGATGTAGTGCCGGGTTTGGCAGCAGCGGGGTGTGTACAGAAAGTGTTTTTTGTTCTGTTTTTTTTCTGTGTTCTGTGTAAAGCCATACACGTATTCACAGAACAGAGCTGGAGGTGATGGGATGTTTGTTTTCTGAGTGACCTAATCCATCTGAACAATCATTTTTATTAAATGTGTCTTTGTGCACAAACGATTTTCTTGGGTTGCCTTACCTGATGAGGGGCAGCGGTGTACAGTAGTCTTACTGTTGGGCTCCAGGTTTTACTTGCTTAATTTAAAGCCAACTCAGGTCCTTTTATTCTTCTCAGCAAATGCCAAATACACACAATTCTGCCTTATTTGCTAACTAAATTTGCTTATATTGTTTTTATTTGTACAATGTGAATGGGGGGGCGGGGGGGCGAGTGTCCTGTTTTACATCTATGAGTAACTACACCTGACTCTTTCAGAGATGCCTCGATCAAATATGCTTAATTAAAAAGAAATGGGGATGATGAAAAAAAAGAGGATTGGTAAGAAAACCTTTGGAAGGCTACGCCTGTCATCGATGTTTAAGTGCCTTTTTTGATTTCTCCATCACATTCACAACTTCAATTATGTTTTCTGGAATTATTTATTGAATAAATCCCTAAAAAAAATTGACCCATATTGTTAAGTGTCATTGTGCATTTGCTGAAAATTTGATGCAGTGAAAAATAAAAAATGACTACACTCCAATGAGGAGTCTGGATGGTTTTGCTTACAGGCATAACAACAAGACCGTTGGGATAGTAACAGGAAGTGTCCTTATTTAATTTTTTTGCATTATGAAATTATCAAGCGTTTAAATGTTTTATCCCACTTAACAGAACAGCAACAGAAAATAACAGATATAAATATATGTTTGACCCTTTTTTTTTTGCTGCAGGAGAGTTGCACTTGCATGACTTCAGGATTCTTTGAATACCATATCTGTCTCTGAAAAGGTGTGTGCTATTAAAGAAGAAATGGGGAGGAAAGGTCCGTTTTTTTTTTTGTTTTGTTTGTTTGTTCTCTGCATTCAGATATATTCTGAATGTAAACAAATCTAAAAAGGAAATCACGAGACATAATGAAATAAATGTTTGTGTTATGTGTTCCATTAGTTCCTTTACAACAAATACAACAAAAGTTGTGAGAATAGCATAGCTCAATAAAATATATGAATACATATGAAAATAGTTTAATAATAAAAAAAATGTAGAAAAAAACTACATTGCAGTAAAAGGAATTCATTGAGTAAAAATGAATAAATGGTCTAAACTCTATTTAAAATGTAATAATCTAAAAACTTGTCATATAGAAAAGATTTTTTTTACTATTCTAAATTTAGCATATTTTTCGTATATATTTTTATATAGCTTTTTCATCTACTTTCATTTATACATTTATTTATTTTAGCATGTAAATCAGCGACAAGCTAACGCTCGTCGTGACGTCGCCAGCCAATCACGTTGCACTCCATCCCCGTGGAGCGTGACGACATGAGTCGAGGGCTCTCCACAGGTGATTGGTGGCCTCGGCGGGCCAATCACAGCTCGTCGTTTACAGCAAAGTTGTTAACCCCCAACAGTAGCACTTTGGTTTCCACCTCTCTAGTTTCAGCGAGCTTTACATCGACATGGAGTTTTCATCGGCCAAAATAAGCCGTTTTTTGGTGGATATACACCGGACAGCGGCTCTCCTCGTCCGGACACCGGCAGACCGACTGCTTTTTATTATGAAGCCAACTAGAAGAAGTAGCTGTGGCTAACGTCAGTGGTAGTTGGGTGCCTCTGTGGCTAGCTGCGTCGTGTTGCCTGACGTTTTTTTTTTTTTTTTTAAACTTCTGACTTGCAGAAATATTGCCCATCTATTTATAAATCCCCGACGTGTGTCCGATGATCGACTTGGTGAGTATTTTTTTGCAATGTTTTTAACTTGAATCGATGGTCGCCTGGAAAAAAGGCCCATCGTGATTAGTGTTTTCTGGCATCAGATGATTTCATACACGCAATCAAATTCCTGGCTGGTCAGCTGGATGCGATTCAGCACTAAAACCACAAGTTTCTAATCACTTTGCCACCTCCCGAAGCTAGGGGACGGTGATATGGACCGATATGTTCGGATGAAACGTTTGTTTTTATAGAGCAAAAAAAATAAAATAAAATCTAATACTCTAGTTGTTACAGTTAGGTCAAAAAATAAGATGTCGGAAATCTGATCTGGGTTATTTGGAGGAGGGTAAGAGAACATGAGCAAAAGGTGGCTTCCTCGTTGAGAGGCTCGCAGGTACATTTTTTTAAAGATCATTTCTTCTCTGGAATTTCCATCATCATCGTTGGAAATGTAGCACTGGGGGATCATAGGCTTTAGGGTGTGTGGCTGAACAGTGCCAAGCAGCTCCTGTGGTCTGCTAGGGAACTGCTTGGCCCTGGCCTGCATGGGTCTGGATCATAGCCTCATGCCCCACTCCGCTGTATTATCTAACCTACAGTAGCTCCTTTCATAAAACACCCAGCCAGGGGAAGACCTCTGATCGTCCAGGCCTGCTTGGCCGGATGAAGCTTAAATGAGAGCTGCCTTATGGTGACTAGTTGTGCTGTCATTATTAGTTAATAATTAGTAATAAAGGCCTGCTTGGGATAAAAAACTGTATTGGGTTTGCCGCATCTAATGCACTTGACGGAATGTAAATCATAATATTTCTCGTGTTTTCCTGTGATTATGTGAACTTTTTGTGGGACAAGCCCCACCCACATGGCACTTCTGTGTTGCGTGCTGACCCAAAGTATGTGAGGTATGAAATAAATGTATTTAGTTTGCGGTCGTCTCTTTTGTATTTTATTAAAAGATTTTTTTACAAGTATAAATCTCAAGGTCACAAGCTGAACTCACTAAAATATGTCACCCAGGTTCTTTTCATTTTTGCATAACCACGGGACACTCGAGGCCTTGTCCTCAGAACGCCTTTGCTCGAAGTTTCTGGATTTCACGACTTTATTCTCCAGTACAGCTCAATATGGAGAATGGCTCATTTGGAAAACATCCAGCAGCTGTTATTATAGCTGCATGACACACACTTCATTCGTTTCAAAACCTAGAAACATGCACACGGCCCTTTATCCATGTTTTAGTCAGAACCTCATGACAATGGCAGGCGGCATAAAAGGTGAAATATCTGAGAGAAGGAAACTATGGAGCCCTGCAGTATTATTGACATTGCATTTACAATTTATGCCAAATAAACTACGTGTGAGAAACTTTAAGAAATGAAAAAAGTATAGAAGTAGTGACAAATGCAAGTAGCTTTTTTCTTAAATGAAGCCTGCTGGTTTTATTTTCAAGTAAAATCGTGTATGAGGTGGTTTCATGTGTCACGGCAGGGGTCATGAGCCCAGTAATGCTGTGCTTCTTAATATAAATGAATTGGGCTCGTGTGTGTTTGTGTATGACAGGACATCGGTTACAGTAAATAAACTTCTTTGAATCTCAGACAGTTACCGTCTGATAAATAAAAAGATTTTCCTTTTAGGTAGGATTGCATAGCAATTATTTGCAAACCTTTGACTATTTCTCTAAGACTGGTTGCAATCAGTCCAAGTCAGACTGCAACTGTTTGCAGAAAGATTTCCTCCTACCAGACGAGATAGGGAGACATGCAACCCCAACATGTAGATTCATCACTGGTTGGGGATCCTTCTTAATCTAACACACTTTCTCCAAACACTTATACTCTGTCTCCTGACACTTTACTGCAAATTAAAGGTAAGTACCTTACCTACTTACCTTCATAAAATGTCAGCCTGCTGCTGGCACTGGATGATGCTGCATGTAGTAGACATTGAAATGTTTCACTGGATAATCAGAAGTGCTTAGATCCACAGGTGGAGGATGCTGTGACACTCCTGAGGCCTAAGTGTGGCAGCTTTAGAGTTATGAGTTGAGGTGAAGATCACCAGGTTAACGTATGCTGCAGACCGAAGCAGGCTATGCTTGACATTAGAGATTAACAGGTTTTAATTCACCATCTACTGATTGGTCAGTTCTCTAGAAAACAGAGTTATTACTCCTGGAAATGCCTTGGACATGTGAGGGTAATAAAGGGTTGTAAGGTGTCTGAAGGTTTGGCCTATTCCTGATGAGCATCAATAATAAATATAGACTTTTAGAAACTTTATTAATATGTTAGCTCAAAGTGGTTAAAGTACTTTGACGTTCATGCTTTTCCTCACACACGTACCCAAACATGTTGTGGACTCGCCTTCACCTGTGTTACTTTCAGCCTGTATTTTGTGTTTTAACCTTAATATTTATTCTGATATCATAGTTTTATCTAACTTTGTGGAATCAGGCACACTGCTGCCAGCAAACCCAGCCAAGTTTGATAAGTCGAATGCTCCCAACACGCTCTTTCACTTCAACACGCTCACAGCTATGTTGTGAAATCCTGGTTTAACGTATCCAGATGATAACCGGCTTTGTGGGACTGAGTCTCAGAGTGGACTTTTTGTTGATGAGCCATGCACGAAGGTATGGGAAGGAGTTGTTAGAGACAGGTGAGAATGTAGTAATGATGGATGGGGTTCGTCTTGAACTGTTGATGGACAGATGAGTCAATCAGGAGCGGTGAGAGTAGGTGGAGAGTCTGGAAGAGGGGGAGGTATCCTCTGGAGAGGAGAGGAATGAAAGTCAGTTGGAACGTGACAGAATACAAGTGTGAATGAGAGGGAGACGGGTGTAACAGTGAGGATACAAGTGGGGGTACGTGAAGGTAGATGAATTTAAATACTTGGGATCAACCATCCAAAGCAAGAGACGGTGTACAAAAGAGGCGAAGAAGAGAGTGCAAGCAGAATGGAGTGGATTTGAAAGAAGGGGGATAGCAGTAAGGGTGAAAGGGGAGGTTTACAAGATAGTAGCAAATATCAGACAGGGTGATGAATAGGGCTGTGCGATATGACCAAAATCTCATATCCCGATATCACGAGTACACGAGAAAGTACATTTTTTTCTTTGTATTCAGTGAATAGTTATATAATCACCACTCCTTTTTTTCCATTTAAATTAAAAAAATTAAAAATGAGAAGTACTTAGGGCTGTGCGATATGCCCAAAATCTTATATCCCGATAAACGGCATCTGTCGTCCCGACAGCGACATATATAATAAAACTTTTACAATTTCTTTAAATTCTGAATCTCGGCCAACTCGAATTGCTTGAAGTGTTTCCAGCTGGGCGTCGTGTACCTGGAGTTACATAGGTTACATACTTATGTTACATATGTTGAAAGAGACGCAATTATTTTTGTATTTATTAAACGGCGCGCTGCGGGGAGAAGCCTGTTCTAAGGTTTGTATTTTAGCAGCCGACGGCTCTTTTCTGCTTCTCGTCCGTAACCACTCTTCACGTGATTTCATTTATTTTGAAAAGTGTCAACAGGATCTTTTGCTATATTGTGAAAGGTTTATGTGGAAAGTAAACAAGCGGAGGGCGAAGCTACGCGATGTTTTTACCTTCGTTGTTGCCGTCAACGATAACGCTTAAAAACAGTCACTTGTCCGTGCGTAGTGTGGTTCTTTTAAATATAAGAGAAAGCGAGAACTTTAAGAAGTTCTACAGTGACCAAAACCATGAGAAAACAACAGTTTATTTTGCGACACTACGAAACAAACGATAGCGAAACATGAAACGATAGACGTTTTTCTATCGTCATCCGATATATATCGTTATATCGAACAGTCCTGGTGATGAATATGGAGCTGCAGATGCTGCAGTTTGTATGCTGATGGGCAAGAATGTGCAAGTAGTCACCTAATATGAAGAAGGCCTTCCTGTTGGGAAGTGTTCAATAAAAGTGCTGTTTCAGTTTAAAAGCACACATGAAAACTCATTTTGGTGCATTTGAGTCCCTTTGTGTGTTACCCATAAACACAGCCAGGTGTAGTTGTTGGATGGCCAGAGCGAAGGCCCTTCTGACAATTACAAACAGGTGGTGGGTTTTGTTTTTGCTCCACCCAGACCACCAGGGTCCAGAGCTCCTTTTTAAACTACATGTGGAAAACTCATCAAGCTGAAGATTTTGACTAAATGTCTCTGCTGCTGTTGTCAATTTGCTTGCAGGTCCTCGTGGCACCGTCTAAGGATTTAATGATGAGAAGAGAACCTCAGTTCCCCTGGGTGGACCCCGGCTAAGCGACATGTCACCACCACCCACAGGTAACAGTGTTACATGAATGTTCTGAGTGTTTTGGTTTGGTGTTGGTTATTTTTGTTTGTTTGTTTGTTGGTGCGGGGGTTCGCTTGGATAGCGTACTGGAGCTAGTCTGACGCTAGAAGCACAACAGTTTCAGCCTGCTGACATAACCGTGGTCACTTTTAAGGTTTTAATCTATGCGTGTAATATATGCACTCAAAGCACTGCAAGCCCTGCACACAGTTTCTGATGCGCTCACGGAGAAATGGCAGGCAGTGAGTCTTCATGCTACATGCAAGCATGCATGCTGGTGATTTGATCCTTTGCCCGTCAGACCAGAAGAGGGCAGCGTTGTGCTCACATGGGTATCACCTGGAATAAACATTGCTTTCTTTTTTTTTTTTTCTTCTTTTTTTAATGATGGGCTGTGGTCAGATCAGAGTGATAAGTTTCAGCGGATCAGGGCTGTTCTTTCTGTGTGGCTCAAAGGGACGGCTGTCTCTGCCCTGTGGTGTTTAAGGTGTTGGCCTGCAGTTATTTTTACAGTTTTTGTGCTTCCTGTATTTATCAAAGCATTAATGCACTATAGTGAAAGACTTACAATTTATAGTAGTAATTAGTAGTATTGTTTTATTCATTTTCATATATGACAGAAGTTTGGGTGGAAAAAAATACAATTAAATTACATTGTTTGTCATTCCTTGCCAATAAATGGAGGGCTGTTGATCAGATCAGATTGTAGTGAATCAGAGTAGTTGTTTCAGCTCTGTTAACAGTTGTCTCTGTTAGCTGCATTGGCCTGCAGCTAGTTTTCAGTCTCTAATCTTGTAAACCAAAGCATAAAATACATTGCAGTGAGATAGCTTGTATGTCCCACAGTTGGGAAATTCACTTTATTACAACAGCAAAGTTAAAAGGAAGAAGATTTAAAAGCAGCAATAAAATAACCTATGACAATCATACTACTCAATAGATAAAATGTACACCCACCATGCAATATTAATTTAAGTAACTTTTTCAAATTATTTTTTAATTGAAAACCGTGTTTACAATTAGTTTAAAAAGTTTAAATGTATATATTTATACATATATATTTAAGTGTGTGTGTGTGTGTGTGTGTATGTGTGTGTGTGTGTGTGTGTGTGTGTGTTTTAATGCATTACCACAATCTTCCCTGGAGTGGGTGTCCTTACAATTTCCCCTCTGTGCTTATGTAGATTTGTTCCCT
>VUQR01036854.1:59928-76522 GCA_015108515.1 Hemichromis elongatus
CGGCCATGTACCTGACCCACTCAAAGATAGAAATAGTGGATTTATTTTTCACCAGCAGTGTGAAAGAGTTCAGAGAAAGCATCAGCTTTGCATGTTTCACTTACGACCATTTAAGCCAGACTGTGCAGGGCTGAGGTGTGTGAGGAGCCTGGAGATGCTGCGTAGTAGGGTCAGCATAGCCAGGTTGTCTCTGGCTCCACGGGGGCTTTTTGGAGGCTAGCTGTGCACGCAAGTGTGGTTGGGCCGAGTGTAGTTGGGACAGTTTGTTACCCCACATCACCATTGGATGCCCGAAACTTAATTTTAAGCCTGAATTAAATTTAATGCTTATTACAAAGAAGCTGTTTAAAAATTCAGTCCTGGTTATTTTTCCTCTGGACAGCGCCAAAATTATTCAGCCGTGAGGGTAAAAACCCAACCCTGTTTACTGTTCCTGACTCGACAAAGCCCGAGAGCCCGGTCAGAGACGGCTGGCATCACAGCAGCAACTCACATCAACTTTCTCTGTTAACCCCGACTTTCTGCTTCAGGCTCTTTGCACGCACTCCTAAACGCGAGTGCTCAGTGCATCGTTTGTTTCTTCTTCTGCACAGCCGGGCACAGTCGTGGAGGTTATAAAGATCGGTGTATAAAGAAAATAACTTCAAAGCAATGTTGCAGAAAATGATTGATGTTAATTCATCAAGCAATAGCTTCACATGTATCTTGTACATTAGAGCTCTGACACTTCGTGCTTGTTCGGTCCCATAGCTCAGTGAAAGGGATGTGAAAGTGACTTTTCCACAGATTCAATATTGTTGGTGATAAATGACCCTGAAATAGACGGAGCATCCGTCTTTGTTTTTTATTAGCTGCTCTTCCAGCAGGAAAACCTAGCAGGTAGATAAGACGAAGCATTGAAAACATTTTTGCTGCCCTGCTTCCTTCGGTGATGGTGTTCGATGTGTGGCTCAAAAGCTTAAATTTATATAAATCTCAGCAGACCGTACTTCACTAGGGGTATACTGAAAATGAATTTGAAAATATGGTGCTTCAGGAAGTTTTTAAACTTGTCAACTTAACCTGCGTTGCACCGGCTTGTAACTTCAGCGTAAGTTAAGAGAGCCAAACTCGTGACATTGAGAACTCCCAGCTTTGAACTTCCACGTCCATCTTTCCGCTCAGCTGGGGCAACGGGGCACCCCGTAATGCTTTAACCCTGCTTGGCACACGAATAGTCAATGTCATATCTCTGTCCAACAGGCCGCTGTCTGTGCGTTTGTGTGTGGGTTTTTTTGTAGCGCGGATCTGCCAAAGAGCTTTCGTCGCTGAAACTCCCTCAGCACGTGTAGCGTGTTTGTTTTGGAGGCAGACACTTTGTGTCGTGTTTACGTTTGGGTGAAAGTGAGGTCAGCGTGTGCAGCCCTGCTGGGAACCCACAGGCATCTGTTTCTGCCTCTTTTCCAGACACGCTCCATGTACACACACACACACACACAGCCACACACTCTGGCGGGACACCAGTTTCTGTTTTTGTTGCTTGTGACCTTGCTGGGTGGGAAAGTGGGGCATGTCACCTGTCCAAAGTCTCTACTGGCCACATGATGTCAACTTGAGAGCTTCCTGCGTCAGCCGTTTCACTTTTCGTTTGACTGCTGACAGACCGGATCTGGACGTGTTTTTGCTGCAGGTTTCAGGCAGGAGAATGGTTCACTCAGTGACCCTTTAAAATGTGTAAACTGTATATGTAAACCAGGGCCTGTTCAAGGAAACAGTCAAGCAGTGAATGAGGAGTTGCTGTGTGCGTTTACAGTCCTGGTTATTTAAAAGCTGTAAGCATGATCAGCCCGTGTACAGTGGTAATGAATCTGATTGACAGGAATCTTTGTTTTCCTCTTAGTTCTGTTTTGATTTCCTCTCTCTGGCTGAATTTAAGTTATTTTAACACCAATCATATTGTGAATGAACCAAAACATGGTTTAAATGCTGCTGAATAGTGTAGTGCTGTGCATAACAGTGGTGTGTCGATTTTCAGAGCATGGCTGATACTAGCTAGCTGCTTTATTTTCACACTGCACATAACTTGTTTGTCGGCTTCTATGAGCTTTCTCGTCCATTGGGGACGGTCAGCATCTTTAGTCTGCATTTCCCTGTTTTTTTACCGTCAACATAACCCGAGCCAGGAGGTACCAGTCGTTACTATACGTCAACAAGCCGACATTCAAAAACCCTCCACACATTGCTAGTTTTCTATATTAATTTACCTCCAAAGCAGAGCTGTATGTTTACTAAGTATAACTATGTTTCTTTCATCATTAGATGTCAACTAACTAGCTAATTCTCTTCTAACCAAACCTTGTAACCCCTCTCTTAATGGATTCCTGAAAACAGACCTAAACAATAACACCTGGGCACAGCCGCACGGATCATTTTGAGTAGAAAGAATTCTGATCATCTGTTACTTTCGGTGAGCGTTCGTTGTAGAGCATTTGGTTCTGGGAATGGCTAATGACGTCAGCGTGAACAAGTGAGTTGTTTATCACAGGGCCAAAAATACTTAAAAGATAAATTTCTGTCTAGCAGAGTAAAAAGTATTTTGCTTTAATTATACGCAGGCTGATCTGGCTCATGTGCATAGCAATCCCCTAAAGGTGACTATGCACATTTTATACTGGGTTGGGGGAAGGGGTAAATTATCACAGCATTATTAAGTTATGAGGCTGCAAAGACTTGGATTGTCTTGTAGAGCAGGCTGAATTGGACTGATTCAAAGGTCTGGACCGAGGCAAATTCCCTCCTCATTTCTTTTAATGTGTGAAACGGGATGGAAAGTTGCTCAGTTAATTACCTGTTACTTTACAAACTGCCCGACAGAGTTTGAATTGATCAACTGTGGACAAAAGCCGAGGCTCATAGCTGCCATTACTTTCCCACCTCTTTTACTCTTGGTGTTGAATATCGTTCTCTCCCACACATGCTGCATAAAACTGCTTTTGTACTGTAGCTAAGCATCCCTCAACGGCCTCTTACCAGACTGTCCCTTGCGGCCGTCCATCATGTTAAGTGGCATTTACAGTGTCGGGGACAGTAGCTGTCAGAGGCGAGACCGGAGAAGGTGGAGGAGGCCGCGGCTGGCTCAGCAGACTTGACAGTGATCGATGTGGTCATTTTAGAGGGCTATTTCTGGACTCCTCTGTCTATATGAGGGAACGAGTACGTGTGTGTGTGTGTGTACGAGGGCATTAGTTAATGCTCTCTATTCTGACTCTTCATCTCAATCTAAGTTTATTGTCAGGCAAATGACCACAGCCAGGAAAGTAAACAACAGCATTGCTTGATTAAGTTTGCCAGGCGACGTGTTTCTTTGCTCGAGGCTGTTTAATCGATCAAGTTTTCCCTCATAGCAGAGGGACCCGGAAGCAGAGTTTGAATAAGATGGGAACATGTAAGTATAGAGGCACAGAGGGGTGTGGTGGCATATGATACGTGTTTAAAAGGTGTTTGTACGGTTTCATTCACGCACATTAGTGCAGATCAGATGACTGACGAGCGGCTGATACAAAGGAAATAAACGATAAGCGATTAAACAAAATTTAAAAAGGCGAAACAAAGAAGGAAACATTAAAATAAACGGAGAAGCATTAGAACATGGAAAGTAAAGCAGCCATGTCACAAAATGGAACCAGAGAAGAAACTGCAGCGCGGACGCTCATAGTTAAAACGATTTTAAGATCAAAGGAATTCCAGCGCTAAGCCCTGCCCACATCCCAGAGGACGTGCGCTGGGATTGGCTGGCAGCTGTATCAACCAGCCAATCCAAGCCCCGAGTGACCCACTGAAATACATGGTAAAATTTTTGTTGAAAAAAGTGGAATAACTTAAAAAATATAAAAGTTAAAGAGGAGAAAAGTAGTAGCAGTCATGTCCAAAAGAAGAGGAATCCAACGGTGGTTGAACTGTCTCTCTACGTCGAACGGTGTGGGAGGAGATAGGTGCCAAAAAACATACGGAATAGATAATAATAAAAAAAGCACAATACTGTGGATGCATCCACACTAAAAAGAAGTCCAGCAGTTGAGCTCTAATTGGTCAGTATAATTAAGATAAGCTGGTTGATACCATTGAAAAACAATAGATTTTGGTAGGTTACAGAACCCCACATTCCATTTTCTTATCCCGCCCAGTTTAGGCTACAGTGGCTGCTTTAGGACAAACTCTGGCTGCTGTTCAGGAGGCTGTAAAACAGTGAAAGGCGTTAAAGAGCCAGTGAAGCTGTGTCCAATAACAACAGTACTGAGGTGAGATGAGGATATCCTGGTCTTTTCTGCTGTTAGTGAAACCTTGAAGTGGATCTAACCCTGGTGGACGGCGGGGCCTTAGCTCTCGATTGATGTGAGAATGTTAATTAAAAAGTTTCTCACAGGGAAAGTGTGATATATTTTTTTTTAAGGATACGCAAGCCTAATACTAGCTAGTGTGATGTTGGCTTATAACCAGCTTAAAAGTTTGTGGCCATTTTCTATTTTATTTAATTTTTTTAGATTTTTTTTTTTATTAGAGCCAGTTCCGGAGGTGTGGCTTGAGGTGAGAAGGAAGAGGTAGAATTAAAGTAGTAGAAAGACGTAGCAAAGAGATGAAATATACACGTGAAAATATTTTTTGGGTATATATAGTTTGAAAGAGCTTTTTTTTTAACTTTAAAATAAAGATAACTTGTAAGGTGTACTGTGTGTGTGGCTGGTGTCCAATCAAATGCATACCATGATTTGCTAGCAGATGATATCACACATGGTTTATATGAGTACAGTAGAGCTTATTTAATAGAATAGTATAAAGCTTTGATCATTTTTATGGAATGAAACTTCATATTAAAGTGTACAAAGTATATAAATGCCTTTCAAGTATACTCAGTCAGGTTGGGTTATGTTTGCAGGGCACCATGGAGAGGCTATTAGGAAGCCCCTGGCAACCTCAGATCACAGCACCACATGGCAACGATAAAGACGACCGCTCGCCTCGGGTCTACTAAACAGACTGTGCAGGATATTGTTAGGCCCAAAAAGTGCAAATGGCAGTGATGAACACTGCTCTGGGGCACCCTAAAGTAGATTTAAGACTGTAGACTAAAAGTTTTGCAGATGACGGCACAAACTTATACATTGAACGTCAGACTTTTGTCAAATTTGCTTTCCTAACATTTTTTATATTGTTTGTCGTTGCTTGCTGTTTACAGATCCCAGGTATGAGTAATCATTCATTATAATAATATTTATTTGGAATAGGAATTTGTTTGTTTAATTGGTAAAAACATGTTGATTAAAGCCTGTGAAAACGCAGCCACTGTGGACACTCACTTGAAAATTCACCAAAATTATATTTGGTATGAAAGGAAAACCACCTTAATCTCCGTTTATTTCCACTGGCAATTTCTGATTGGATAGTTCTGAAAAGCATGGCTAAAATAATAAGTTTTGTTATGATTGGGTTAGATTTACATTTTGCAGTCGTGTCTTGTAGATGATCCTCATCTGATTGCTGCATTTGTTTTAAATAATAAATGACTGCAGACCGTATGAGATCGTATAGATTGCCCTCGATGTGGTAGAGCAGCAATGTTTCAAGGTCTACATTGAAAGGGCAAAGCTTGGTGTTGTAACGACAAAATAGATATTTTTCTTCTTCTTTTTTTGTTTTGTTTTGCCTCTTTCAGAGAGCTGAGTTAAGAAGTTGCGTTTCTCATGTTATTGTTTGGATCAGTCAGCTAGTGCACACGGTGCAGGGTCTCTACTTGTGTGTATGAGCTTGGTGGTGCACCGCACTGATGCTTTTAAACACCGAGAAATGTGTTATATGTCAGCTAAGCTGGATAAATGGCATTTGTTATGCTTTTGAATGGTGGATGCTGATATTAAATATTATACTACAGTATTAAATGTATTAAGCTAATCTTTAAGTTAATACAGTCAGAGTATGTGTGGTGTTTTATACTCTCATCTGCTTCAACCTATCAGGCAAGTTGTGAGGCACTAATATGACATGTTTCAGGTAAGGATAAGCATGCTGCACTGAGCTCGCGTAGCTCTGACTCATGCAGAGCTACTGTAGTGGAGTCAAAGAGACCACGGGTGCATGTTGGGCAGATGGAAGCATGTAAAATCAAACGCATCCGGTCACTGAAGAAGCAGCAGTGGCTCCAGTGTTGTCTGCTCCGCTGATGGTTTGGAAGGGAGGACTAGGTGTCCAATGGGCTGTGTCTGAATGTGGCTGTTCAGTGCTTCCTCCTCAGTGTTTGTATATGTGTTATGAGGGTTTTTCCTGCAGTGAGGAAGTTTTGGCTTTTCCCCCCAAAGGCTTCAACCAGAGCTGAAGGACAGTGGTCAGTATTGGAGTTGGTTAGTTAAGCATGAGCATTTTTGTGTGATCCAAAACAAGGTTTTAAAATGCATAAAAAGAAATAAAATAAATGTTAACTTAAGTTTACAAGCAGGGCTCATTTACTCAACTAAATAAATTGACTTTTTATGTAAATGATGAGAATCTCAAGAAAATACCAGAAACTCACTCAAAAGCCCAGTCCTTCATTGTGTTCTTATCCCAGCTGTGATTTTATTTATTTTTTTTGCTGCCACGTTAAAATCAAATGCACTTGTGTTAGCATGTTGTCACACTCTCGGTGCATTTATGGCTTACAAACTGTGGTCCCCCTCCCAAAGCCCATCTGAGCTAGGAAAAATGTGATTACACAACAGTAACGGACTCATTACGGATTGTTTTGGCAATAGACAAAGTTCAGTTGCTTTGAATAACGGACCAGTTAGTGACTCATTCACTTACTTTATATACCTTATCTGGGCATTAATACTTCCCCCTCCCCCAAAACTGCTCTTGTGTTTCTGACAGCCGTGGGGAAAACGATAAGCACGCCCTCTCTCCAGAAAGCTGTTGTACGAGGCCAGTAGCACGCTGCCTTGTTGACAAAATGCCTGCCAGTGGCTTGGCGCCCGGCTCTGGGCCAAAGGCTCTGCAGCTCTGCCTCTTCAGACAAACGGCCCACAAGCAAACCAGTTAGTCAGCCCTGCAGCCCGTCTGCCTGCCTTCATTCCCGCTTTCCGGCATTTTCCCTCAGCAAGCTTGCAATCTTGGCGGCAGAAGGCTTCAGTCTCTTCTTTATCTGCCATGAGGTAAAAAATGTTGTTAGCCTCCATTTCTGATGTCAAGATAATGATTAGATTGTTTAGCTAAAACTTGTACTCCTAAAGCCAAATTATTCTTTATTAGGGTCCAAACTAGATTTACATGTTTTGTATGTTTCAATTTTTTGCTTGAGTGTAGTTTGAATTGGGTTTCCAGCGTGAGTTTCATTGTTGATTTCCATTTTAATTTTTGCAGAGCATATTTTTGAACCCATATTACAGTGAAACTTGTTAAAGGCAGTTGAGTTGCAGTCATGTGGACATCCCAAGTTTGAGAAACAAAAGCACCAAAACAAGTCTTTTGAGTTGTCTTTAGTTGTTTTAACATAATGTTTAGCTAGTGATTTAAAGACACAAAGATGATGATGATAACAATTTAAACGTATTCGGTGACCTGTTGTTTCTAATGCATTTAACTTTACTAATAACTGTTGCCACTGTTTTTAAACAGACTCGTATCTCTTTTGAATGCATGTAAAACATTCATCACTGTAGTTATTCAGTGGAACTGACATCAAAATGAAAATAAACAGGAAATGTCTTTAATCTTTAATCAACTTTTCCTATTAAGTAAGCATGAGCAGGCACTGATGCTTCTGTTGATACTGAGCTGTGTACAACGCTGACAGTTAGCTGCGTTAGCTAGTGTGTTTATATTGTAGCTTTTGGAACTTGTGTATGTCATTGGTTTCCTCCTGGAACTCGGTTTACAGGGTTACAAGTTCTTTACAGTCACCCTAGCTTTCAGCGTTACTAGATATCGCCCGATAGAATTGCATTTTAGAATGAACCTGTCCAGTTCATTTGGACTTTGGTCGAACTTTGACCCGTCAGCTCCCACGTACGAAGACTGTGTGATGCCAGTAGCTGGGGTTGGCTTGCTCTAGTGCATAACCTGCTAGCAAAAAAAACCACTGAGAATTTCCAGTAATGCCTGTATGCAAGAGAACATTACCCCAGTTGTCCAAGTTCATGTGTGAAAACTGCACGTTGTGACACAGTATGTTGTTGGGTCTTTTTATATGTGGCACTGGGGTTTCTTGATTACAGAAAAAAATTGCAATTATTTTGGTATGGAGACTTTTTTATTTAAGCGGATTTCCTTGGTCTTACCTTTTATAATTCAAATGGAGGGAAAGGGAAATGAAAAGGAACAGAATCTCCCAGTCTGGAGAGTTTGTTTTGGACCTGAGGCAAAAGCAAAAGGATGTGTTTAAAGGCAAAACAAGACGATTATTGCAAGTGACATGGTGATAGTTTTGATTGTCTTGTTTTTGGTATTCCCATGAAGACGACATGTAATTTCACTTAAAATTTGATTGCACGGTTTGTCGTTCAATATTTTGTTTTGCTGCAGCGCTTTTGTTCTTTGCTTTAAAGGAGGTATTCAAATATGTATTAAACTGTTGGTTAAACTATGCTTGAATGAGATGATGGACTGAAGCTGTTTCCCTTGTATTTGACAATCCCTGTGAAACCCTGCCAGGTTACAAACTATCCCTCGATCCTGACCACAGTGTTGACATTTTGTAAATTCTGTAGGCTTTAGATGAGCAGTTTAGTTCCTTCTATTCGAGTCTGTTACTGATCAGTCACATTAGGAGTTTGCAGGCAGAAGCAGAAATTCTTGCCTGAATATCTGCCGGCTACATCAGAAGTTTTAAAGTTGGGTACGGTATCACAGAAGCTCAAGTCTGATTATTTACAATCCACTGGGTATGGATTTCTATTTTATAGTTAATTTATTACTGTGTATTTGCCTAGCAAGGTACAAACAAATCAACTCGTTGCAAAATCTGGCACAAAGCATATTTTTTTTGCTGATGTCATGATTTCTTTTAATTATAAAGAAAATTATAAATCAATAATAAATATCTAATCAATAATAAAGCTTTCTAAGCATGACATTTTTACAGTTAAAAACAAAAAAAAAAATAATGCTTTATAAATGGTCTTAAACCTAACTCGACATGTCTGCTTCAGCTTGGCGATCGTATCGGTTAATAGTTGTTTACAAAGCATCAGCATTGATGTCCCGTCTCTTGCCTTCATATCGGCCTGCTGATTTCAGCAAAAGCACTTTGCAAGTTTTCATCCTCACCTTGTCTCCGTATTTATTGTAGGAACACCATCTCCAGCGGGCCATCTCGGCACAGCAGGTCTATGGCGAGAAGCGGGACAATATGGTCATCCCAGTACCGGAGGCGGAGAGCAACATCACCTATTACGACTCCCTCTACCCCGGAGACTTCAAGATGCCAAAGCAGCTAATTCACATACAGCGTAAGTGGGCTTCTCTAATGGAAAGTTTGTGATGCAGAAAGCAGAGAAAATGAGTGTGATGTAGCAGATTAGGGGCCCAGTTGTTTTCATTAGCCTATAATGGCGCTGCCTTCATTTCTTTCAAATGTGTTAAATGACACGTGGGGGCTTGCTGAGCAAATATTATACGCCGCAATGAGTTGAACACTTCACATCAGTGTTACTTGCTTTTCTAATTTGAAAATTGTCACTCATGTTATTAGATTTACTTTACGGCTGCAAAGCTAAGGGTAGAGTTTTTCCAAAAAGCAAGGGGGAAAAGGTGACCTGGACGGACATTTAAATATATCCTATATTGAAAGCAAGCCATTTAATAAAGTAGAAAGTTGGCTGCTACTTAGAGTGTAAAATGATCCCAGCCAGTTAAGGTGATGGAGAGCTTTTATCATTTTTATTGGCTTATGCTTTGTTAGCTTGAAGTTGTCATGTGTTTTCTCTATGAATCGAGATTGCCTGTTCCAGTAATGAAATTGAAGGAAATAATTTTGCTACATGGCTTCGTTTAGTAACCATGGCTGCATCACAAGTGGTTTGCTGCGATTGCTTCTCAAAAGAAAAGCAATTTGCTTTACCTGAAACGTACAATGTTATCAGTGAAAGGTTTTGTCTAGTTAGTGAAAACCTTGAAATGAGTCTGAGGCTCGGATTGTTTGAAACAAGTAGAAAACCCAGTCTTTAAAGTTTAGCGTTTATAAAAAAAAGTATTTCGATATTCTACAAAGCAGGGGTGCCATTTTCCATGCATATAAAAACCTGATATATATTTAAGTAAATTGTGTGCAAAGGTGCTGAATGTTAGAATTTTGAAAGTAATGGCCCTGGCTGGTGAAAGTGAACTTACCTTTTTATTCTCCAATAACCATATAACCCATCTGTTGTGCTTAATTTGCATCTCAGGATGAAAGTGAATTGGTGTAATTAAATCTGAAGTGAGGGTTTCATTTTAAAGCTGAAACTGCAAATACTTTGATCTACACATTTTGTTCTGCAGGTAGAAGTTCAGTTATTGTAGATGTTTTAATTTGATTTTGGCAGATGTGCCTGCATAGATGGAGCTGGCTGTGAGGTTTCAGGCAACGTATATGTGGTTATTTGAATCTCTGAGGTGAGACTCCTTGGCTTTAGACAAACTACAAGAATGCAAATTCGGTTCAGATTCTGTGGTCAATGGAGTTAAAATGACTACTTTTTTGTTTTTGTTTTCTTTGTGAAGCTCTTGGTGTCTCCCTTATTCCATTTTCCTTCAAGTGGTGCATTTGTGGCCCTCCCAAGAAGCCCAGAATTAGATCAGTAAGCTCAATCTAGAACAGGGTGTCAACCACGTGGTTTAGCCCGCTAAAGGATCCAGTCCAGACAACTTCAAGGCTCACCAGTAACATCAGCAATCCTTTTTTTTCCCCAGTGAAATACCTGCTAAGGTGATGTTTGAATTACTACATACTTACCTGCAAAGTTAAGGTTTTATTTTGTTTTGTGTTGGGGGGGTTTGAGTCGGTCTGGTGACTCAAACAGGCTCTCCTCTACACTTTTCTTACTGCTCCACCAAACATTACAGCTAGCATTAAACAGACTTCCACGTTTCAATGCAGCAAGGAAGAGCCACTTACTGCTGCTCTGTAATGGCACACGATGCTGCTTAACATGTTCTTAAAAGCATTTCTTAAATCCAGCTATTCAGACGGCGTTAAATTAGTGTCCGTTTTCAGGAGCGTGGTGTAACTTAGACTTTATACATGCAGTGTCTCATGTCCCCTTCAAGTGGTACAGAGGCATCTGTCTGCTTTGACTCTGTTGCTCAGGCCGTTGCTTCAGTGCAGGTTTTCTAAGCAGTTTTACAGCCACCTGGGGATTAAAGATGTTTTACAGTCATAAACACACATTTTGGGCCCTGAGCATTGTTTATGGTCACTTACGGTCAATGGTTGATGCCTGCCTCCTGTGCATCACAGCGATTCGGATGGCACGTGGCTTTGGCGTGCGTCCTGGTAGTGCTTTTGGAATGGAAACGGCTTCGGTGATACTAATGTTTAAATGGCATTTAACAGATTGGCGTAAAAATTTGAGGGGGGGAAAGGGAGTGTTAGGCGTAACGCACAGTGTCCACACTCTACAACAAACACTCAGATAATGTTTACTGTTCGTTGGTTCCACTCGGTCTCCAGACAGCCCTTCCTTCCAGTTGTCTGAAATCGCAAATCTGGTGTAATTAAGCCTGATAATCATCCAGTGCATCCCCAGCCTTCATGTCCAACAGCTGCTGAACACTCATTTATTCTAGTTAACACTTTAATTTTGGATTTTTTATTTTATGCAGCAGGTGTTTTGCTGCTGCCTGGTCCATAATAATATGGAATAACTGGTTATATTCCCCTGTACAAAACTCTCCAATGTTGTTTTATTGAATAGATTCTCTCTTTTACCTTTTAGAATAAATATTAAGAACTGTATGGAATCCAAACATGGGCTGGATCAAACAAGTTGAATGAGTCCATGTTACCGCGTCTGTATGTTATAGTGAGACCAGAGCAAGCTTGTGTGAACTTGTACAGTAACCATCTAAATGATTTGTATGGTTCCCTCATGCAGCTTTCAGCTTGGACACAGAGCAGCCAGATTACGACCTGGACTCAGATGATGAGGCCTTTGTCAACAAGCTGAAAAAGAAGATGGAGATCAGCTACTTGCAGTTTGAGGAAATGATTGACCGGCTGGAGAAAGGCAGTGGACAGCAGGTTAGAACTGTACGCTTTAACACCGACTTGAAACCACTGATGGTAGGCAGTGTCAGATTTATCACCCTCACTGCTCTCTAACGTGTTTGTATTTATGTCCTTTGTGGCCCTCGCAGGCCGTGAGTCTTCCTGAGGCCAAACTGCTGCTGAAAGAGGATGATGAGCTCATCAAAGAGGTCTTTGACTACTGGAGCCGCAAGAGGAAAAACAGCAAAGCCAACTCTCTCATCCCTACCGTCAAGCAGGAGAAACGGGACGGCTCCAGCACCAGTGATCCCTACGTGGCCTTCCGGCGACGCACTGAGAAGATGCAAACTAGGAAGGTCAGAGTTCTCAATCACTGGTGCTATCTGCACAATCAGCGTTGCTTTTGGGGATTGTTTTTGTTTCTGATCCCTTTTTTGTAAATTTTGCTTTACATCTTAGAACCGTAAAAACGATGAGGCCTCGTACGAGAAGATGTTAAAGCTTCGCAGAGATCTCAGCCGAGCCGTCACAATCCTGGAAATGATCAAGAGGAGGGAGAAGAGCAAGCGAGAGTTGCTGCACCTCACACTGGAGATTTTTGAGAAGAGGTAAGCCAGCCTCCAGGTTGCGCCCACAGGACATTTCTACATAAGTTGATAGCAGATGTTTATTCCGTTGCTACTACCCACCCCAATCCATTGGTGTACTTTTGGGTTTAAATGTGGATTTGTGCCAAATTAAACAACTCTGACATGCTTCAGCTTTAATTTTATGATGTTATCCTTACCTTTTCATGCAGAAATGTCATGTCAGACTTTGGTGGTGAGGTTATGGCAGAGGTTCTGGCTGAAAGGGCACTGGTGAGGCCACAAATCATCCCCCTGGTCCCACTCACCAACCAGTACCGACACCAGGAACATATGGACCTCAAAGACTACAAGTCCAAGGTAAGAAAAAAGAAAGGCGGGGGGATATCTGATGCATCAGTTAAAGTTGCCTATATCCAGAATTGAAGGGTCAGGTGGTCAGTGACATCGTTGCAGGTCGTGTTTTTAAACCACTGGCCTACTTAAAAATGCAACTAAGAAAAAAACGTGAAAATGGTGTTATGAAAAGGTAGATAAAAGGTTGCGCTTGGGGTGCGGTCTCTAAAGGTGTACTTTAAAGCTCCTCTGCAGTGTCATTAAGTTTGTCCCTCCTCCCTCTTGTAGCCTGAGAAGACTGAAGTTCCCCGGCAGAAGAGGAAGTATGAGAAGAAGCCGAAGGTGCTGCCTCCATCATCAGGCACACCCCACCATACAGGTCCAGTTGTCTTCAACGCCAAGGACCTAAACCAGTACGACTTCCCCAGCTCGGACGATGAGCCCTTTTCCCAGGTACCTGCACGCTTAGGCAGATGCACTCATTCATGCAAAGCCAAGCGTGTTACGCAGATCAAGCTTGGAAATTTTTTCCCCTCCTTTGCTTTATGTTTTCAGAGGAATCCTTTGCACATTTTTTCCTATAGTTTGACTTTTTGCGTGTTGCCATCGGGTTATTTCCAGTTATCATGGTTTTGAAATTGAATGGTGTTTTTTTTTTTTTTGTTTTTTTTAACAAAGTGGCAGCAGCTGTTATATAGTGATACGGTTCATTGGCTACAAAGCTAAAAGAACTTGCTGAGCAGGTAAAGTTTTTACACAGCAGGAAGAATTGGGGGAGGGGGCCACCTGTGTGTATTAGGCTTTCTTTTTTCTTTGTTCTTCCTTTATCCTGAAAACTGATTAGATACCAGAAAATATGTTTTTCTGGCTGCAGATTGTTTGGTGAGGAGTTTTGTAGGCGCAGAACCCGAAGGATGCTAAAGAGGGCTATGAGTTCAATCAAACATTCATCTACTTACAAATTATTTCTAGGATCTAAACTCAAACTGAAAGATTTGAATCGCTGCCAGGTAATTGCTTTAATGTAGAACCTGCAGGGTCACCGGAGGCGGGAGCCTAATGCTGCTGTCAGAGGGCACAGCCAGACTCATTTTATAAGCATTGAAAAGGGAGGGGAAAATATCAGGGTAAAACTACATAAAAGCTGTTTCAGTACTCAGTCCAGCTCGAGCGAAGCAGGGCTTCAATTTAAAAAAAAAAAAGTCTTGAGGGAATAAAACTTGAAAGGTTTTTAAAAGGATTATCGTTGGCTGCCTGCAGTTCCCACTGTCTCCAGATCAGTGTCTCTCACCTGGTCCATTTTGGGTAGTGTGTGACAGTCGGCAGCCAGTTTTGTCTTTTTGCTCGCCCTTTGGCTACTGTGTAGGCCTCCTGAGGAGCGGAGGCGTGCTGCCGCCTGGACGCTCTTCATACACGTCTGCACTCGCAGACATGCTGTGACAGAGAAAGTCAAACTCCTCCAAGTCAGAGCCTTACTTTGCACTAGATGACCTTGTTCTCCTCCGCCTTCACTTTGTTTTTCAATTTGTTTTTCATTTTAAAGTTTAAGGACGTACTCTGTGAAAAGGTGTTTTAAATGTTGCCCAAAGCAATTATTTTACTTTAATCCAGCGGCCTTGGCTGTGAGACTATAGAAATAATCCTCCATTCTCAGAAAAATGATTTATTCACTGTTTAAAATAAAAACAAAATCATGTGTGTGTGTGTGTGTGTGTGTGTGTGTTTTTTTTTTTTTTTTTTTTTTTTTTTTTTTTTTTTGTTTTTTTTTTTTTTTTTACTTCTAAATTTTTAACTTTTCTTTATAAAGCATAGTCAGTGGAATATAACTGAATGTGTAATTTCAATTTTGATTCTGAATCTGTTACAATTGTCAGCCTATATAAACATTGATGACTATGTCGTGTTTGTGTCTCTCACTCTGCTGTGGGTGTGAAGTGTGTTTGCTTTGGCAGCATCCCCTTCTGCACAGATGGCAGCTCTCTGTGCAGTCTTCACTGAACCTTGCCAGACAAAGAGGACAAAAGCTGTATAATCCTAAAAAACAACCGTAGGCCATTTTGGAGAGATGTGAACATGGTGGTTGGTTTAAACAGTTATGGTCACAGTATTATCTATCTATATAGCTCTCTCTCTCTCTGTCTCTCTGCAAAGAACATGATCCAGGCTATCAACACCTACACCCTGCCTGTGATCAGGTACCCAGATGGGATAATCAGCTGGTCAAAGAAGGAGATAGAAGTCACAAACATACATACACTGACAATAAACTCAGAACGCTGGGTCACTGACCCAGGACCATGACAATTATACTACTTGTTCCCCTGAACTTACATTTACAGAAGGAGCTAGCACACCAGGTATGCCAGAATTAAGGCCTCCTTAATGCTGATTTAAATTATTATTTAATTATATTAATTATTATTTATAATTACATTTATATAAAAGATTTTGAAGCATCGTTATTAAAAATTTGTTCGTGTTATTGAGGACAAGTTACTGGTGTTTGAATATCAAGACATTGCCAAAGCAGGATAAGAGGTAGCGCTAGCTAGCTAGTGCTGCAAAACACTAGACTTCGTGGCAGATTGAACCACATCACGTGACGTTATTTGTCAGAAAACTCTGTGAAATCAATGTCCCTGTGACAACCCTGCTCTAGATGGGTTTTTCACTATTTCCTAAGATGGCAAACTGATTCTGTATCGACGCAGTGCTGGCTGAGAGTTGGCCAGCAGCTTTCGACAGAGCTGTAAGGACAAAAGGTGGGGGCCATAATTATGTCATCTCTTGCTGAAGTTTTCTCACTTACAAAGAAATGAACACTTTTGCTGTTTATGACAGTTTAATTAAAAAACCAAATAAAAAAGAGTGATGCTGCTGCTGAGCCACCTCTTGGTCCTCCACCAGCCAAACAAACTGGATCCAGTTCTGTGTGGAAGCATTTTACATTCAGTGCTGATGAAACCAAACTGATATGTAATGTGTTCAAAAGTGAAATCAGCAGACGCAGAGATATCAGACATCTGTCAACATCTGTCATGTATGACCTTAAAGCATCTTATTCCTGGTACTGTCTGCCAACCCCCCCACCAGCACCAGTTCATCATCACAGCCATGTTCTGCCCCTGCAAGTCAGTTTCACTGTGTGTTCAGCGTCCTCCACCAAGGACGGGTGGTGGTGGGTTCATAATGTTCACAGTGGTATTTTATTAGTTGTTGGTTTAACCATGGAAGAGGCGATCAGATCAGATCAGATATACTTTATTAATCCCGAAGGAAATTATGAGTTTTACTGTTAATACACAGTATAAACACATGAACACCATGAAACACGTGACAAGTGAGAGAAGTAAATGGTAAATGGACTGGTTCTTATATAGCGCTTTTCTACTCTGTCTGAGCACTCAAAGCGCTTATACAACTAATGCATTCACCCAATCACACCCATTCACACCAGCACATTTGTTTAAGTGCTAAG
>VUQR01036856.1:0-15553 GCA_015108515.1 Hemichromis elongatus
CCTCAAAGGGAGGTAGATCTGAATGTCATCAGCAAAAAAGTGGAAGGACACATTGTGTTTGCGCAGCACATCGCCCAGAGGGAGCAAATACAAAATAAACAGCAGGGGGCCTAGAATGGACCCCTGAGGTACACCACAAGTTAAAGGAGCTCTGGGAGAAGACAGTTCACCAAGGTGAACGGAAAAACTCCTGTTATCCAAGTAGGAGTGGAAAAACTTTAAAACAGTACCTCTCAGACCGACACAGTGTTCTAGGCGGGATAACAATATGTTGTGATTGACAGTGTCGAAGGCTGCTGTCAGGTCTAAGGTTACTAGGACAGCAGCACGACCAGAGTCTACAGTTAAAAGCAAATCATTAAAAACTCTCAGTAAGGCGGTTTCAGTGCTATGACGAGCTCTAAAACCAGACTGAAACTTCTCATAAAGACTGTTATTGTCTAAAAATGACTGGAGCTGCCTGAAGACAACTCGTTCCAATATTTTGGACAGAAAGGGCAGGTTGGAGATGGGCCTATAATTAGAAAGTATCGATGGATCCAGATTAGGCTTTTTGAGGAGAGGTTGAACAACAGCATGCTTAAAAAGTGTTGGGAAACAACCAGAGCTGACAGGCATTAATCAGGACCAGAAGGAAAGGTCCAACTGAGTCCAGGACCTGTTTCAGAAGACGAGAGGGAATAGCATCAGTGGAACAGTTGGTAGACTTGACCTTATAGACTGTTTCGTGCAGCTGAGAAAGAGAAATTGGCTCAAACTGATTAAAGGCAGATTGGCACGGAAGAAAAACACAGGGTTGGTTGTTATCACGTCAATAACAAATTTAACAATCCAAACAGAGAACAGATAGGTGTGGCTTTTGGAGGGTTGTTTTACTGAGCTTCAGTTGGAGATTTCTATATGAATATCCCATAAGGCTTATATACAAGCTAGGTCCCTTAACTCTCAGTAGTTGTTGAAAGGATATAGTTGTGGTATACCAGTTTTCAGAAATACCATTATTGCTTTAGTATTACTTTAATACAAAATCAGGGCTGACCAGGGATCACTACTGTGAGTTACACTGTGCAGCATAAAGGCCCTTTCACAACAGATGCAGCATGCGCTCCACTGGTGTTGTGTTGGTTGCGAACGAAATGGCTCTTAGAGCTAGCTCGTTGAAGTGAACGATGAAAAAGAGTGAGAGAGAGAAAAAAAACCACACACTAGATAATTCACACATCACATTAGAAAGGTATGTGTGGCGGAGGCGTGGTCCCTGCCTCGGCTGCAGGGGAGGAGTGGTGCAGTGAGCTCAACAGGACCGTACCAAGAGGCAGGTGCGTCAGGTGGTGATTGGCTGCTGACAATGCTCCTTTTCCCTTTTCCCTATATAGTGATCGGAGAGTCGAGCGGACGCGAGGGAAGAGCTGGAGGAAAGCTGACGTGTGCACTGGCAGCAAATGTAAATAAAGCGGTTTCCTGAACCTAAGTGCAGTGTGTGTGTGTGTGTGTGTCGTACCTTACAGTATGGTAATCATCCACAACTATTTTCAGTTGCGGACGATAAAGGATTCAGAAAGTATATTCATGCAGTGAATCCTATGTATGCAATTACAAGCAGAAAAACTAAAATACTAAATTTTGCGCTACAAGAGCTTGATATCCACTTATGAGGACATTATACTGCCACTGTTCTGTCGAAAATTAAAACTGTCTTTATACATGGATCTCATTTTTCTCAAACCAAAAATCAGGTCCCAATCAGCCCAAATAGCAAAGAGAAATTAAAAATGCATGCCAGCGTTCGGGTCTTTGGATGTTAAATTGCAACCGGGCTATTGATCAAGTAATTGCGATTAATTGCGATTAATTACAGAAAAATTGTGAGATTAATTAGTTATTTTTTAATTTATTGACAGCAATAATACACATATATATTTTACCATTACTCTAGATTGAGTGGCCTGTCATTATAATTTCAACTGGTGTATACTTTGAAGTCCTAATATGTACAAACTCCAAAACACATGCTTTTTTTTCTTGCTGTATACCACCTAAACGGGGTGATCGTGGCTCAAAGAGTTGGCAGGTCGTCTTGTAATTGGAAGGTTGCCAGTTCGAGCCCTGGCTCCGACAGTCTCGGTTGTTGTGTCCTTGGGCAACACACTTCACCCGTTGCCTACTGGTGGTGGTCAGAGGGCCCGGTGGCGCCAGTGTCTGGTAGCCCCACCTCTGTCAGTGCACCCCAGGGCAGTTGTGGCTACAATGTAGCTTGCCATCACCAGTGTGTGAATGAGTGGATGACTGAAATGTAAAGCGCTTTAGGGTCTACAGGGACTAGTAAAGCGCTATATAAATACAGGCCATTTACCATTTAAACCAACCCAGAGCTCTCTTAGACAGTTTTTGCACAAGTCTGTGACCCCAGCAAGACAGAACTCAGTTGATAAAGACCTGGAAAAAATGACTGCACTTGATTTCCAACTATTTTCAGTTGTGGATGATAAAGGATTCAGAAAATCTATTCATTTATTTATGCACTGAATCCTTTGTATGCAATTTCAAGCAGAGAACCACTCTCCCAAAAAATCATCTCAAGTGTATATGATAGAAAATGTGCATCTTCTTTTTTTTTGTTTTTAATATTTTAATTTATATTTTATTGCGTTGTGATTTGCAATATTTTGTGTTGTTTCCCTTTAAATTTGTTTAAAAGGAAAAAAAAATAAAAATTTAAATAGTTAAACATTGAACTGGAAATGTATGTTGTTTTTTTTATTTTATCATTTATGTTTTACATTTATGTGGAGTAAATAAATAAAAGCATATTTCTATATTAAACTTATATAAATAAAATAACATTTGTTTTTTACATTAGTAATTCATTTTGTGCATAATTTTACATGGTTGTTGATAATAAATTAATTAAAGCAACAAAACAACCTGAAGAGCCGGTTGGGAGCCGAAAGAGCCCACTCTTGTTATTGAGTCCGAGCTGAAAGAACCAGTTATCTAAAAAGAGCCGGAATTCCCATCCCATCATCATAAAGATAGGAGAGATAACTCACCGCTAAGAGCTGGCCACTGAGCTCTGTGGTTTTTTTGCGGCAGCTCTAAATGTACTAGATTATGGCATGCCAGGACTGACATAATGAATTAATTAAATGCAATATTAAATAATTAATTAAATATATAGTTGTGACACATTCAATTAATTGTTTAATGGTGTCTTTAATTAATTCATTATGTCAGTCCATACTAGTTGCGCCCGCATCTGACTTTATATCCTCTATGAAAGTTTGTGTTGTATTATTTTTAAATGTTCAGTAACAAAATGGATAGCACATTCATAACAAAGTTTTGTAACTGCCATGAGTGTGTCATTTCCTCAACAATGCACAAACATAAAAAATAAGCATATTTCTAATTACATAGTTCACACGAAGTGTGGAAACTTTGATCAGAGATGGTAAACAGTTTAATAAGTTTTTTTTTTTTTTAAAGTCTACATACTATGAAATGCATCCTGCCGGTACATTCCTGTAAGATAGGAGAGATAATTTTTTGATATCATTTAATTCTGGTCTGCTTACCTCTCTTTCATTCTCTATTTTCTCTTTTAAATTTGTAAATAATAGTAATAAATGATACTAATAGTGTAATTAAGTACTAATAACTTACATACTTATTTTTTAAACAGTGAAGTGCATTCAAATTAGCTGCAATTAAACAGAATTAGTTACTCACCAGGGAGAAGTAATGATGTACAACGCCGCTGGTTTGTAATATTTGTCTTTGTGTTCCAATTTTCAGATGTTCATTCATAGCAGCCTGGTAAGCATTAGAAAACTAATTTGCATATTTCCCCCTCTCAGATATATATAAATAGAGTTATCAAATAATACTACGACTCATTTGTTTCAGCAAGAAAACAATAATTTTGGCTGGGTCTTTTATTTTATATTTACTTAAACCTACATCAGTGGAAGTCCCTGTTGCTGTCTGAGCTGGATATGTGCCAATATGGCAACTAAAATAATGAAAAGCTTTATTGTCCCGTAGTTGCTCCTTCCCTTCATAATCTGTTGAAATTTACAGTGTAAATGGTATTAGTAATTTACTGTAGGGTTGAAAATCCTCATTTTCAGGCTTATCATTGTCTTCACTATTTAACTGTTGTGTGTTCCTGTGTCAGCATGTGGCATGGTTATTAAAAATGGAAGAATCGTAGGAGGTGAAGATGCAGCACCTGGAAGTTGGCCCTGGCAGGCATCTTTATCCAATGCTTGTTCTTTTTTCAATCACCAACCAGTGGGTGCTGACAGCTGCTCACTGCATTACACCGTAAGTTAACACTACAAGTGTTTCTGTATGGTGGTGCAGCGGTTAGCACCTCTTGCAGGTTTGAACCTAGTGGGGTACAGTTCACATGTTCTCCCTGTGCCTGTGGGTTTCTTCCACAGACACTTTTTTAGGGTAATTAATGGTTTTAAATTGGCCATGGAAGTAAGAGTGTGCATCTCTCTGTCACTCTCTGTGTAAGCCTTGTGATACACTGACGCTGATGGAAGGCTTACGAAATCCATTACATATATTTTTGTAAAAAAATAAAACAGTGCAAAGTAATTTCTCCTCTGATAATTTTGAACTTCATTCATACAGTTGAAATCTGAGAAGTCAGAAATATAAATGATTGCCCCCAACAACCAAATATCTCTAATCAAACAGCATCTTGGTTCTCTTGGCTTATCTGTTCAGCCGAGCCTCGGGTACCTTGGTGTGATTTTTGATTCTGCCATGTCCCTAGAACAACACTCTTGACAGTTAATAAGGAATTGCCTTTTTCAGTTAAGAAACTTCTCTAAACTGCGAACTTTGTTGTCTAAATCTGAGTTAGAAATTGTTATTCATGTTTTTTTTCATCTCGTTTGGATTATTGTAAAAGTCTGTTACTTTGTTAGAGCAAAAGGAATCTTGATCGTCTCCAGTTACTCCAGAATGCTGCTGCAAGGCTTTTAACTAAGACTCGGAAAAGAGAGCACATTACACGTTTTAACTTCTTTACACTGGCTTCCAGCACAATTTAGAAGTCATTTTTAAATCTCGGTACTGACTTTTAAAGCCTTGAATTGTGATGCCCCTGCATACATTTCTGATCTTTTATAACCCAACGCTCCTTCTCGCAGCCTGAGATTTTATGTTACATTTTAAGATCAGAGGAGAGATCTTCTGGAGCAGTGACCCCCAGGTTGTGGAATGCTCTCCCTCCATCATTACATTGATTGTATTTATTCTTTTAAAAAATAGCTTAAGTTCCATTTATTTAGATTGTATTTTAATTAGATTGGTGCTGTATGTTTGTTTGTGGTGTTTTTAATGTATTTCTATTTTTATATTACTGTGAAGCACTTTGTGGTTTTTATCCTGTGGAGAGTGCAATAAATAAATTGAATTGTTATTGTTACACTTCCATTTAAAGAATGCCGTGGTCATTAATGTTTTGTTTCTCTGTTTAAACTAGTTATAGTTAACATTGTATTGATGATCGCACTGAGACCATTTCACTGTTGGTAGAAAAAGCATATCTGGATGGTCAGATGTAAATTTACAATCAGCCGCTTCCTAGTTTAACATGAAGACCTAAGACCTAAACTTTTTTCTTTCAAAAGATAACAAACGCTAGCTACGCACAAATGTAAACCTCACTATTCAACTCGTGTGCGCTTACATGCAGGCAGAGTCATTTTCTTTGACTACAACAGCTCTTCAGTATTTGAATAAAATTATTCATTTATAATATGTTCATTATCAAAATCACACAAGCATTTGTTATTACCTTGTTGTGACCGTAGTTCAGTGGTAATGATCAGCATGTAATCCCACAAAAATAACTATATATTTTTTTTCCTATAAAGTGCTGATCTCAACACCACAGCAGTGACTCTGGGCCACAACACCACGTCTGGTCCAAACCCAAATGTGACAACTGTGACACTTGCAAACATCATCTGCCATCCCGACTACAGCCCTACAACAATGGATAATGACATTTGCCTCCAACACGTTCTCATCCCTAAACGTAATATTTTACGCTGGTGACAAACCGTCAACATTTTACACTTTCGGGCACCCAACACGTTCCTAAATGACGACTAAGGAAAAATGAAAAAACAAAAAAAAACATGAGAACCGTTGGGACTCAATCTACACATGTCTGTCCATTTTCTTCAAAAACACGATTTTACGTCATTAAACTGTTGGTTAAGGTTAGGAAAAAGGTTATGGTTAGGTTTAGGAAAAAGGTTATGGTTAGGGTTAGGAAAAAGGTTATGGTTAAGTTTAGGGCTGGAATACATGGCTGGAACGTCTGTCACCGCGGAACCGTAATAACCCCGTGCGTCCTACAAAAACGCGTAAGGTCACCTTTTGCATTCCCCTGGAACGCCTCGGGACGGATTGAGAACCTGCAGCTGTCGGCTCCTGTGATTTTCACAGACTACATTCAGCCAGTGTGCTTAGCCTCAGAAGGCAGCACTTTCTACAATGGGACCAGCAGCTGGGTTACTGGCTTTGGTACCCTATCAAGTAAGTTATAAGATATTTCTTTTTCTTTTATATTAGTGATACATGATTCAGTAAAAATGCTCTTACATTTTATACTTTCTTAATTAGGTGGTGGTCCCACCCCCGAGACTCTGCAGGAGGTGAATATACCAATAGTGGGAAACAATGAGTGCAAATGCGACTTGAAAGACTTCGCTGTAATCACAGATAACATGATCTGTGCTGGAGTGCAACAAGTTGGGAAGGATTCATGTCAGGTGACTACCACTTATGCTTATTTGTTATGTAAGGCCTTAGTAAGTCCTTAAAAGCTGATACTAATCATAATCAATGTTCTTCTGCAGTAGTGTTTATAAATATTAATATTATAGCCATTTTCCACTAGCACTTACTTGACTTAGCTATGTTTGTAGGGTTTTCATAAGGTGTTAGTACAATGTAACAGGTACTTTTTTAGTACCTAGTAGGCCAGGACTTCAAGCGAGCGGAATCAATATGCAAATGTGACGTCAACAGACTGCATGTCTTTGGTAGGCCACTCAGTGGTGTAGCTCAATGAGTCATGAGTGTGACTCGTTAACAGTAATCAAAACCACCATTTTTGACCTCTGGCAATGGGAAAAATGGCTAAACAGAAACCAATACCATGGTCCTTGAGTCTGACAAAACAACATAGACTGAGTAGCAGATATATCATAAACTCAAACTTCTCCATTCTTGTTTTGTGTTCTGTCACGGTAAGTGAACGGGCGCAGACCAGGGATCCTTTTGCAGAAAAGGCAGCGATTTATTTACAACGTGTTCACCTAGTGCAAATATGTACAACGTGCAGGGGAAACAACAGGAATCCAGGGCTCCAGGGCTCCAGGGTCCGTGAGGGAAAGGGGGGAAGGTTCACACTCCAACAGGGTTCCACACGGTCCAAACTCCTCACTCCACACGCACACGACTCACACTCGCAGGTTCTCAGGGCAAGGCAGGGTCCGGGGGGGGGGGAATCTGCAGACAGGGAAAACGGGGTCAAACACAGACGGGCGGAGAGCAAACGACTAACTAGACTTTTCAAACTCGTAAACTGACTGACGCTGATAGTGCAACGATCCAGCGACGAGTAACTCTTGTTGTTGGTTTAAATAGAGCCCCAGATCAGCGCCAGATCAGCATCAGGTGTGGGTGAGCACAGGTGACAGGATTGTGGAGGCGTGGGCCAGGGGCGGGAGCCCGCAATGAGCACCGCCCCGGCAGACGACAGAAAACAACAAACACGTGTGGCCTAATACAAGGTCAACCGGTGAGGCACGGGGACCATGACATGTTCATGTTGCATATAAATGATGTCACTGGACTTTTCATTGCTATAAGGACCCAGTGCAGGTGGTGCTCAACCATACGACAAAATGACCAAAACTGAGTAGAGTCAAGTCCAGTCTAGTCAGCTGGGTACTGGTGGAAAAGGTGCTTTTGTTTGTTCAAGTTCATTTATTCATAATTCATTTCACTTAGATTTATTACATTTTTTTATCAAACAAATACCTTGAAAAATGTTTGTGATACTTTCTGTCAGTAACTAAAAACGATTTAGTCATGTGACGGTGAGATTGCTGGATGATACTGTTACTCAGCTCCCTGAGATATCCAACTGTTTTAACAACTGACACATTTGTCCGAACTTTTATCAATTTTTTTCATAAGGAGACTCAGGGGGACCACTCGTGACCAAAAACAGTATGGGTATCTGGGTCCAAGGATGGAGTTGTGAGTTTTGGTGATGCCTGCGCCCTGCCTAATAGACCAGGAGTCTATGCTCGTGTGTCCCAGTACCAAAACTGGATCAGTGCCACCATCTCAGGAACACCAGCAGGCTTTGTTACCTACACCTCCATGGGTTTTGACTATGACGCATACTTCACCTGCCCCACATCAACACCAACCACTGGTCCTACCGAGTTCCCCCCACCGTGTTTTGCAGTGGTGAAAACCTGATCCACTTCACTCACTTCACCTCTCTCTGTGTCCTTGTTGTGTTGCTCCAAGTGATTGTTGGAAGTGGTGGAATATAACTCAACACAGTCCTGTACTTAAGAACTAATTTGAAATAATTACTATTACTCTATCTACTCTATTTACGGGACAGCTTAAGTTTCTGGGCACTTTACAAATTATGTGAAACAGTTATAAGTACACATTAAACTAACAGTAGATATTAAACAAAATAAAGAAGTAGACTGTTTACACATGAGAGTATTTATTTATTAAATCTATAAAATAGAAAGCAATTTCTTATTTTCTGTTTCTCAATTACAGTGATTTGCTAATCTTTATCTAATATATTTTCATGACTTACAAAATTCAGCCTGGTAAATTTGAATTACTAAAACATTATTGAGTAAATCTCCTTAAATGTTATCATATTTCATACTGGCATATTTCTGTTGTATGGTTAAAATCTGTCATAGTTTCACAAATTTTTGTTAAGATCTTATTTTGGTATCCTGAAACTTTTGATGATTAAAACATGCAATTTTAAAATACTATTTACTTTGGTGGCTCTTTGTATTCTTTGTTGTTTTCTTACATTAAAAACACTTTTACAGGCCAAAATCTGTTGATGAGAGATCCAGCAGGCAGGCACCATCCTGAGACAGTATATAAAATATGGAAAGAGATTCAAGGTGTGAAAAGTGAAGTCAGTGTGGCAAATGACCTAAACCTGCATTCTCTATAATGGCCAACAGGGGTGATAAAAGTGACTTGTGACTTTTAGAGTCCTTTCCACCTCACACCAGAACTACAACTACTGAGCACTGTGCTTGTTTGTGCAATACAGTGGCATCTGGAAGGGAGTGTTTGATTCCAGGGATGAGAGGGTGGTGGTAGATCAGTTCCCTGCGTGAGAGGCTTAATCCAACATGTTAAAGTAAGTTAAAATACAGAAGATTAATGACATCTAAATAATTGGATTTATTTTGGTGGAAACATGTACAAGTTCTTTCTATTCAATAGACCTGTGCACTCAAAACCACCAGTGGCGGGGTTATGTTTCAATAAGAATGGAATCAAGTAAATACTAGGGGTGGGAATTTAATGCATCATTGGTGATTAATTGTTATTAAAAAAAAAATAACACGTAAAAAAAATAACGCATTTAATTGCACTTTGCTTTTCAAGAAAAAGGGGAACTTTTGTCAGTGCCGGATTTAATGGTATACCGCTTACACTGATGCACACATCAGAGATAGAGACGAAAGTACGTTGCTAGGACTGATCGAAGGCAAATTTCATCTCAAAAGACTACCCAATAAAGCCTTGATAAAAGTTAGAAAAAGTAGAAACAAATTAGACTCACTGTTCATACCATAAGAGAAGAAGAAATTGTATATTTAGATATTTGGACATGAAATGTTTCTTTAAAAATCTCAAAATACAAACTATTTCTTATTTCCTTTTTCTTAATTACCGTAATTAACTAATCTTTATCTGATTTATTTTTTTGAATTCAAAACTACAACTTGGCAAATTTAATTTAAGAAATCCAAACTTATTTAGTAATTCTCTTTAAATGTTATCATGTTATTTATGGGCATTTATCTGCTGTATGATCATAGTTTGATGAAATTCTGTTCAAATCTTGTTTTGGTATCCTAATATTTTTAATGATTAAAATATGCAATTTTCTAATACTATTTATTTTGAGTCAGTAAATTTTCACAGTCTCTGTTCTTCTCCTCTGGGTTGAGACCTTGTGGATCCTCTTGGAACTCCCACCTGATGGCAACCAGGCCAGCAGTATATAAGCCCTGCGCTCTCATCCAGTATTCACCAAATCGTCAGCTAACTCAGTCAGTTCATGGAAGATGTTTTGCCACGTCGTTATATCCTTACTTGCCTGAACACATTCATTCATACTGCTGCTGCTGGTAAAAACCTCTCTGCTGCTTATCACTCTCACCTGCCTTCCTCCCTGCGCAACTGCTTGGAATCTTGGACTTACCTAGACTTCTGTTTCTCATCTTCCTCTCTGCTTCCCTCCCCCTGCAAACAATGCCACCTGCCACAGTTTCCCTTTCAAGTTTCCCGCATCCAACCATCATGGTGTCCCCTCAGAGTTCATGTTATTTACTTCCCTCTTAGTTCTGTGTCTCCTAGTTCATGTTTTAGCTCTGTTTATCTTTTGCACCTAATCATTGTTAAAAAAAAAAAAAAAAGTTATTTGAAATCACTTTCTGAGTCTCTTCTTCAATCTGCACTTGAGTCCATCTCTCACCTCACGCCTCAGCAGATCCAACCAAGACAGCAATCACAAAACAGGGCTCCATCATAAGAAGCCATGAGCAGACACTTCAGTTCCTGAAAGCAACCATTAGTACAGCTAAAAGCCAGTCCACTATCCAGTCACCTCAGTCCTCTGCTAATCCAGAATCTGAACCTGTTCCTAGCATTAGCTCCCATGAACACAAGAGAGAGATGACTAGGCTATCCTTCCAATAGTGAGGGTTTTCTAAATAGCAGACAAAAGCTGTTCTGACAAGTTAGATTATATATATATATACATATATATATATATATATATATAGAGAGAGAGAGAGAGAGAGAGAGAGAGAGATATAGATAGATATAGATATAGATAGATATAGATATAGATATATATATATATATAGCACGGGTCCGCTGCCAGAGGCCTGGGAGCTTGAGGGTCCTGCGCAGTATCTTAGCTGTTCCTAGGACTGCACTCTTCTGGACAGAGATCTCTGATGTTGTTCCTGGGATCTGCTGAAACCACACGACTAGCTTGGTCACTGCACCTAGTGTTCCGATTCCCACTGGGACCACTGTTATCTTTACCCTCCACATCTTCTCAAGCCCATGGTATTTCTCGAGCTTTTCATGTTCCTGATGTTGCTGTCATTCGGAACTGCTGCATTTATCACTACGGCCATTTCTTCTGTTTGTCTACCACCACTATATCCGGTTGGCTAGCCAGCACCATTTTGTTTGTCTGTATCTGGAAGTCCCTCAGGATCTTAGCTTCGTGGTTCCCATTTGCCTGTAGGATCCCTAAGTACTTGTAGCTGTCCTCAATGTCTGCAATGTTGCCTTCTGTTAGTTCTATACCCTCAGTTCTGACTACCTTTCCTCCCTTTGTTATCATCCGATTACATTTCTCCAATCCAAAAGACATTCTGATGTCTATGCTGTATATCTTGGTGGTGTGTATCAGTGAATCAATGTCTCATTCACTCTTGTACAGGAGGTGGCTGACAACTGCTCCATTCCGTAGTCGGTATCGATAGCCAGTGTTTTCAATGATCTCACTGAGGAGGTTACACCTATGCAGAACAGAAGTGGACACAGAGCATCTCTTTGGTAGATCCCGCATTTGATGGTGACTTGTGCTATGGGCTTGAGGTTGGCCTCTAGTGTTGTACGCCACATCTCCATTAAGTTCCTGATGAAGGTTCTCAGGGTCCTGTTGATCTTGTACAGGTCTAGGCATTCCAGAATCCAGCTGTGGGGCATCGAGTCATAGGCCTTCTCGTAATCAATCCAGGCAGAGCACAGGTTGGTCAGTTTGGTCTTGCAGTCTCAGCTGATTGTTCGGTCTACCCGAAGCTGGTGTTTTGCACCTCTGATATTCTTGCCAATTCCTTTCTGTGACCCACTCATGTATTGACCCATGTGCCTGTTCATCTTAGCCGCTATTATGCCTGACAGGAGCTTCCATGTGGTATTAAAGGGTCCTTGAGGATCAGGACTGTCCAGCCTTCGGTTAGCCATTCGGGGTGTCTCTTATCAACTAGCAGGTGGTTCATTTGTGCTGCCATATGCTCGTGGAGTGTAGTCAGCTTGTTCAGCCAGTAGGCGTGAACCATGTCAGGGCCTGTGCTGTCAAACTCTTCATACTAGAGACCCTTTCTTGAATGTCTGCCACTGTGATGGTTACTGGACCCTGTTTAGGGAGGTTGCTGTGGTTTGTCCTCAAATCCACTAGCCACTAAGCATTGCCGTTATGGGTTGTGTCCTTCTCCCATATGCTCTTCCAGTATTGCTCCGTCTCCAGCCATATATATATGATGTTAACAGTGTACTCACTGCTTAACTGTTATCTTGTTTATTTTGTCAACATGCAGCAGATCTTAGAAAAGAAGCACAATCACAGGAGGAAGGTGACACTAACAAATAATAATTTCAAACAGTTCTTACTATGCAGGGTTCCTAATGACCAAGCAGTGGACGATCTGTGTGCATGTAGAAATGAATGTGTTCTTTACACTTGCAAGTAATGTGGTTATCATTCATCTCTGTGGAATCCTGTGATTAATTACGTGCTACCTTACGCTAGAGACTCCTCTAGGTCAATGCTAGATTGATGTATCATTGGTAGTAGGGTTGCCAAGGATCCTCGTACTTTGTTTTGAACTCTTGCCTATTCTTAACCGTGGACTTAATTGAAACTTTGTTTATAAAATCTCAACGGATCATCGACAATAAGTGTTAAACTGTGGTTTTTTCATTGGTAATTTAAGATTTTAATGTGAGTAGGAAGTCGTTTACACAGACCTGTTGTCTTGGGTGCGAATTGTGTAGCTAATTTAAATACTGAACTAAGAATGTGGTACCACTCAAATGTTCTTCATAGCTCGAAGACTTATGCATGAAATATGAATGGCACGAGTTTAATGATATCCAATTTCATGATAATTATTTTTAATTTGAACATATTTGTAGTAAAATTAAAGAGAATCTATTCAGTGAAACATTTACTTGAAATCACAAATGCCAACTGTATTAAAAAATAAAATAATATAGAAAATTAGTGGACCTTCACAGACTTTTGGCATATTTATTAAGGAATGGTCAAAGGGAACAATACAATCTTTGAAAAGCTCCTGAGCTTGTTTATAATATTACTTGCAAATGAATAAAACTTCAAGAATTGTGGATACAAGAATTTTTGAAAATCAGTGGCACTAATGCAAGAATCAGCTTTGTGTTAGTGGTACATTCATTTTACGTGTGTGATCGAAATATTTGTGGTCAGTCATACCATTTATTTGTCTTTCCTTGTCCTCGTTTTTTTTTTTTTTTTAGATATTTTTCTTACATGGAGACAATCAAGAATGGGAGAACAAAGCAGCCAATGTTGAAAGTAAAACTTTCCTTGTACCTGACCAAAAGACAAAAGACATTGTTTGTCAAGCCCTTGAAGACTTTCTATGAGCCATTCAAGAGCAATAAAGGCACGTCATACAAGGGATGAACCAGTTTTATAGCTCTAACAACTTCACAAATAACTCATCTGAAATTGTATATTAAGTTACAGGCTTAGTATTTTATTGCGAGCACCCTGTTTCAAAAACACATTGAACTTGAAAATATTTAAAATGTTAAATAAATACTCAAAATACTATGAAAAATAACAAAGATAACAGTGTAACTGGCCTATACCAACATGGTGATTATCACAGATCTATTAGCTGAAAACGACAGATCTCAGCAGAGTGTGCAGTGTTTAAAAAAAAAAATAAAGAAGAGGAAATTGGACAAGTTTAGGCCAAAAGGAGGAAAAAGAAAAAGTGGCAAGGCAAGAATAGAATCTAGCAATAAGGGCCTGATAAATCCTGTGTCAGGATCTGAAAGATTCTTCTGACCCTTCAGTTCATCTTTCTGTTAACTGTAGCCTCAGTTTCAGTGTTTAGGGTCACTTTCAAGAAGCCATTCTTAAAAAAGGGAAACGTATATAAAGCAGTGTGCTAAAGAGGGCATCTTTATTGGTGTACTTGGAAACGTTCTAGAATACAAAAACAAACTTGTGTGAGGAACAAAACTAGAAGGAATCTAGGTAACTAGAGGAAAAACACAAAACTCTAGAACACAAAAGAACACAAAGCATGAGCGATCAATGCGATGATGAGCAGAGCGAGACTGAGGACATAAACACACAAACAGGATAACGAGAGGATGGATGGAAACAGACATGGAGACACAGCAGGCCAGGAAGGCCAAAGGAACACAAAGAGAAGATAACACTACAGATCAGGGGTCTCCAAAACCAAGCCTCCAGGGCTGGTGTCCTGCTGGTTTTACCAGTGCCAGGCCTCTGGAAAACATGTTAAAAAGGTCATTTAGCCATTTAAAACAACTGCGTTGGATCACGGACACATCTAAAACCTGTAGGACACTGGCTCTTCAGGCCTAGCGTTGGAGACCCCTGCTTTAGAGAAACTAAGAAAATAAATAGAAGACTGAAACTTAAACATGACAATCATGAAAACTTAAAAAATAAAATACTATCTTAGACATCATCATCTTACACTTTCAAAAATAAGTCTGGTACAAAAACTTAAAACCTTGGGTACCACTGTGAGAAAGAGGATGTTTTTCTATTTTTTCAGGTGTTAGTCATAGCCAGTATTATCACTATTATCATCATTTATCATTGTCATTTCATCAAAGCATGTATTGAATCTGTTGATGTTATGTTCTAGTTTGTATTCAATCACATATAGTAAGGCCATAGTTTTGCATTGCAGGGTTAACTGTATTCATGTTATTACTGTTAAGATGATTTCATATCTGTTTACCCTGTGCCTGTAGGCCCAGCACTCTGAGGTTAACTGAGGATAACACCTTAGACACATAACACACTTTCACAACTTGTTTTGCTCAAAAGTGCTACGTCATTAGCAGTAACAGTTTAAGATAACGGAAAGCATCTGGAAAGGGAGTGAGAGGCCGTTAGGGTCCAGTGGAGGACGGTGTTCTTAAATTCCGAGAATGGATACTTAGATTTCCAGTAATTCCAACTGTTTGACGCATATTATTCGTCATCAACTGTTATATATACCACTCCTTGCTTTTGTTCGGGGGACTGCTTTTTGAAAATGTAACGATACGCTTCTCCCCCACATATATATGTGTTTAATAAAATCACTATTTTTGACATCTACTGGGACTCTGCAGTCGTTTGTCTTTTCCTCAAAGCCCGAATCAGGACAATAGTTACAGA
>VUQR01036857.1:5922-32554 GCA_015108515.1 Hemichromis elongatus
CACCAAGAGACATGAAAGTTAAGTCAACTAAGCCAGAGAGAAATGCTCTAGAGAATTAATAAAAAGACAGACTGCAGAGAATTTATGGGGGAGCATGCAGGTACCAAATTAAAACTCAATTATGCATTAAATTTGGCCACAAGCCGCCATTTCTACTCTCTACAATTACCTTCTACAAGTCTAGTAAAGTCCAAGGTAAAAGTTCCAGTAAAAAGCCAGTGAAGCCACTTTTCCAGTCACTACATTACTCAGTACAGTGAGTACTTGGACTTAAACTCAATGAAGCTTTGTGTTAAAGTGATTTTACCTATGCTCTCTGCTCTCACGATGAAAGAACAATGACCTTCAAAGTACATTTCTGGCACTTTTTCTCAGAAAAAAGGGAAAACACCAGCATGCCAGAGAAAATGGTTTTCAGGTGAACTGCCACACTTTGAAACAAAAAAGGGACTCGCCCCAAGAAGCAGTGATGTAAAAAAAACCTTCAGTCTAGAGCTTTGTTTCAGTTTTCTTTAAATTTCACCTTTGCTGGGAAACGAAATTGAAGTTACAGTAATTGTGCGGATGTGTTTCAACAGTGCTGCACTCCTGTGCTCACTTCCTTTTGTTGGCTTTGGTCTTCCTTTGAGCACAACTGAAGCTTGAAATGCCCCCAATAGAAGCTGTGGTCTGATTTTTATGAATTTAATTAATTAATTAATTAATTTTGCTTAATTTATTTAATTTTCAGTCATTTTACAGACTTTTTCAGGTAACTCTGCAGGTAAAATAATTTTTGTTTAATCAGACTTTTTTGCTCCTTGAGCACCTTTGGACTGTTTCCAGCCAAGCTGCACCTTTTAGATCACTCATTGGATGCTCATCTGCTACTTTACAATGGACTCAAACTGACTAATTTTTCACGTTGAACATGACCACTGTTGGTGAAAGATGGGCCTTTGTCCACAAACCATAAACCAACTGGAAGGCTCCTGTCAAAAAGCTCCACAGTGCTTCGCATCTCCCTCCCACTGTGTTTATTCCTCTTGAGTATGTGAGTGGCAGCCTCACCGCGCTTCACCTCTCCTGGTGAATCACAGGCTGACACACCTGTTTTTCCATGAATCCATTTACCTGCACGTAAAAGAGCTGGTTCTCCATTGTTGCCAGATCATTAAGCCTATCAGAATGATAATTGATCGAGCCTTGTTTTCTCTGTTTGCCTCAGATCCCATCCAGTGCTCCAGCTTGTTTTTCTTTAAACATGAAAAAAGAGAGAAGAGAGAAATACAATGCCTGCTGGATATCTCTGCTTGGAAGGATCCTCACCTCCCTGCCCGCTCTCTCCATCGTTGGATTGCTCAACTCTGTGCTAAATAAACCTTTGAAAATGGTAATCTGTCTTAGCGCTGCTTTTGTGTGCTCAGATTTAGCCTCAAGCTTGACATCTCTGGCAGAAATGTCTGGAGTGTTTTAACCTGAAGGCCTTGCTTCAGTTTCAGGTCAAGAGTGTTCTCATTGTTTAGTTTTTGACATTCTTGGGAATTTCCAGAAGAATCAGTAGGAAGGATCATTTTTACATCTTTAAGTGTGTATGGGAGGAACTTAACTGGGGTACATGCCAGCAACCTATACATAACGCTGAAAACGAAGGAGTGCTTTTGGTCACATTGACATGATTTGACCCTACTTTGGTTCTCTGCAATGTTCAACATTTAAACTCGGATAAAGGTAACCTTGTGGTTTAGCAAGACTGCTAGGATAAAAAAAGAAGATGACTTTGAAAGGAAGTTTGAATGATCTTTTGTGGTTTTCTTTTGAGTACTCTGTTGCAAACACTAATTTGTGTTTTTTTACATGCAGATCTGCAGCACTAAGTAACATCACATTAACCTTCAGAGAATGAGGCAGCATTCAGATCTAGATCTTAAGCATAGAATATCCAAACTTAGCCTGTGCTTAATTAGAACAGAACATTTTTTCTTTGTTGCTAAATGCTACTTAAAAGTTTACAGTCAAATACGTTTAAAAATACAAGTAATAAGAGATCATCTATTAATCTAATAATAGCCTTTCTGATGGTCACTGAGTAGATGATGACACAAACCAGGCACCATAGATGTACTGTATGTAGCTGGCTAATAAACGTCCAGTTTGCATCAGACCAGTCTTTGTGGCTCCGCCAGCCATGCACGACAAGAAGCCAGGCGGTCTACTCCAAGCAGGAACAGAAGAGTCAGATTGTGTTTTAGAGATTAGAGAAAGAGATGAGAAGAGCAGCATGGCTGGTCCACAGCAGGAAACGCTGCTGGAGCAACATCAAGGTTTCTTTTCTCACAAGCCGTAAACACAACAGAGCTGCAGGCAAATACTGAGCATGCATGCATTCAGATTCTCTGTGCAGATACACGCGTCTGTACTCAGAAGTGCATTAACAACACATTGGTGCAAAAAGGATGTTGAATCAGAAGCTGGCCTCTAATGGACCACTTCCTCTCGCTCTTTTTTTAGAGTGTTTTTTTCTGGGTGTGTCTAAAAGGAGTCACCCTTACACTTTAAGTTTACAGCATCAGTTCTCACGGAACATCCTGAGGAGATAACAAGCTGAAGATTCCGCGAATTTTTATCATAACACAATGCTTTAAGGAATCAAATTAAATCATTTCCGTTTGCATGAGCTTTGACGCCCATCACTCAGTATTCATAACGCATAAACATCTTCTGTACATTTATGGTGACTGGTTGTGGAAAATCAATACCAAAGCCACACAGAAAATTCATGTTTCTGAGAGATTGATGGTGACTAAAACTTAAAACACGCAAATATAGTTTTTAAGGATTTTTTAAGGTAGAGATCACGAAACCAAGCTATGGAAGCATGTTTCCACTGTAAGTAAAGGTTTTAGGTTATTATCTCAAAATGAATCCTGAGAAAATAAGTTGAAATTTTGAGATATTAAGTTGTCGTATATTCTTCCAAACCTTTTTGTAATCTTCTCATTAAGCTTGATCATTTAATAGCTGGATAATGCTGTGGATCTCTGTTAGAGTATTACACCAACTAGTGTCGTAAATAGCTTAATAAACTTATGTTCTTGTATCTCGTATTCATTTATCCCGATTTTCCGTTGCCTGCTCTGTGTCTCAAACCTGGTTGTTGTGTGCTGAGTCTATTCTTTGAGTCCGAACAAATTTCCGGTATGACACACAAGACTTCCTGGATGGATATTTCATTGTAACGGTCTTTTCTTCACAATAACACCTTTTATTTTTCAGATATTTATATTATACTGCTGCAAAAGGCAACAATATCATAAACAAGGTCGGGTTGTCTAGTTTAGTAACTTAAATTAGCTGATACCAGTGGCCACAGGTAACTGAGTTTCTGCCGTTAAGCTGGAAACTTTTAACATGGGAGTTTATTGGACTGACTCACCGTTGGAGCCAGGCTCAAGTGGCCATCAGGGGAACTGCAGCTTTTATCATTTTTGTACTGAATTCATTTTTTAGCAACTTCTGTCTTATAACATATCAGTCTTTGAATACTGTGATATCGTTGATTCATCTGTCCTCGCGACCTAGGTCTAGTTGTAGGGCAGGAGACTAAGCACAACTTCACTCTCTCCTCTTGCACTTCTGGGGGAACACTAAGGTGTTCACACTCCACCTGAAAGATGTGATCTCTACAGCATGTCCTGAATCTCTTCCTGGGACTCCTCCCGGCACTGAAATAGCAGTGTCGCAGTTTCCTGAGGAAGCAGACTCAAATGCAGGATGCTGGAGGCAGGGCTACGTCTTATGATCTTGTTGAACTTGTTTGTCATGCAGACAACAGGAAGCCAAAAGTCAAATATACTAAAGGAACTGTAGTTTTTGAATCCTCACCAAGAATCAGGGGAATATATGTATATATGCTCTGCATAAGTCAAAACCATAAAAAAAAACAGGATCAATTAATGGCTGGATTTGATCTTTTGTTCTCCCCAGGGAACAGTATATCACCGGATGTAACCTTTACACATTTTATAAACCAACATTTGAGCTTCATCAACAGAGAGCTTTGTTAATAAGAAAGAAGACTAAGTGCTGTCCACCTTTAAACTTTAGAGGCTTGTGAGACTTGTTCATAGATGAAAATGAATTCAAAAAATGTAAACAAAACCAGCTCAGAGCAAAAGTTTATATGAAACACGGAGCGGAGAAAGCATGAGCAAACTGAGAAGATGAAATGTTTCTATCTGACCCCACTCGTTTGGAGGAGCTACTGCGATGGCCAAAAAAGGGAAAACAAATCCCTCGTTTCCTGCTCTGTAACCGGCGGGATGGAAGAGGCTCTTTATTCCGCTCTGCCTGTTACTCTCTTGCTCTAAAGACCAGCTTCAGCTACAGAGAGGCTTTTGTCTCTCTCTCTCTCACTACTCAACCGAGATTCAAAAGCTATTTAGAATAATGAAAAATTAACATTAGGATGATCAGGTTTGCAAACATTCTTGTAATAAAAGTATTTTGTGCAACTATGCAAATGACAGAACCAGTTTTAGGGAGGGGCGACTGTCTGCCTAGATCCATTGGGGAAAGAGGAGGGAGATGGGACAAAAGACAAGCTGTGGAAGACAGATTATTAATAACTATGGATTAAATGCAAAGAGGTAAATAAACCCATATTGAGTGAAGAAGAAACACTTTTATAAGTATATCAGGGAAGCCCACAGGAGCCTAGACCTATTCCAGCTTAACTAAGAGAGGATTCAGGGTCACCTGAGCCAGCCATAACTATGACATATGTAACTATCTGGTCTCTATTTGTTTATACATTACTATTATTTACATTTTTAATTGTTTCACCTTTAAAACAGGTGCAGTAGTTTGTTTAATCTACCTAAGCAGTTGCCTCTCATTGTTTCAGCCTCTGCTTGGTTGGCTCAGTCACATGTGAGCCAGAAAAGGAAGTTGTGCAGCAAAGACGCTGACGAAATGAAACCAGTGTGACGCACAGATTAAATGTAATGAATGTTCTGAAAAAACTAGACCACAGATGGAAATGCGTTGCGTGTTGGCCCTCTGCAGTTTGCATACAGACCAAATCAGGGCATGGACGGTGCAGAGAGCTTACTACATGAAAGTCACCATCTTTGATTTCTCAACCTGCTGCTACTGAGGAAGAGGTTCCTGGAAATGTCATGTCTTACTCAGTACCTGACAAACAGGCTGCAGTATGTGAAACTGGGCGTTGCTCTGGCTGAGCTGTAAAATTAAATTTGGGGAAATAAAAAGATTTTCATTGTATTTGCAGAATAAAATGTTTTTTAACCTCGTATTTTTATAATCGTTTGGAGATCTCAATCATATGTTCCTCTGATTTGAGTAGATTTTGTACAGAAGATGAGTCAAACGCCCCCTGTTTTATGAGCCTGGAGCAGGGAGTCTGAGTTAACAGAGAAAGTTGAGAGCCACCTTTGTGATACCAGTTATTTATGACTGGGGTTTTTGGGGTTTGTCAAAGCCAGCTAAGGCAAAGAAAGCCTGGATCTGTTGATCTTGCCTCATACTTCATGGAAAAAACAGGACAAAGTAAATATGCTTTTGGCTGAATTGTCCCACCTTAATAAAATGTGTGCCGTGCAACTTTATGAGACACGCTGCTGAGTAAATAGTGTTTTGTGAGTCCATGTCCTGCTTCACTGCCTCTGGCAAATATGCGGTAACTACTGCAAGAAACAAAGCTATGACCTCAGGTTTAACACTCGCTAAAAGTGTTAATGTGTCATTACTTCCATATCGAACCACAGCAATAAAAAACACATTCACACTAAGGGCCTCTTTCAACACATTGAAAGTTTTTACTTTGGATACTTTTTCCCCTTTTTGCATTATTATTTGTCATTCTGTTTCGCTTCCAGGAATATGCAAATGCCTTTGCATTGCATGTCTCTTCTTGTCACGGTCAAAACAAAAAAGTACAGTGGGGAAGGTGCCCTCACAGACGTGCACGGTTTTGAGAAATCTGAGTAAGCTCGTGCATGTCTTATTTCGATCTAAGACAACAACATACAGGGCAGTGTTTTACTCTGCATCTGTGTGAGCTGCATTTGTTATATTAAAGGTGTAAACCTCTAAATGTAGGTTAAAGAATTTGCTAACCCACAAACAGAAGAGAAAAAAAAGCCCTTAATGTTTCACACATAGATGCATGCATCACACTGCTGCCGTGTTCAGTTGACACGCACAAAAAAAACGACTTACTTTGCAGTTTCCTGTTTTTCTGATCTGATCTTATGCCTGTTATTAGTTGAACAATTGTTTGTTGAAATATCTGAATCGATTGCTTATTAAAGTTTTCATATAAGGTGTTTTTATTTTGATGCTTTGGGATTTCTTTTTAATTTAACATGCATTTTTATTTGAATTATTTTCCTATGTGTAAAATGTTTGATTGTGGTGCAGTTGCCTATTAAGGTGCTCTTTTAGGAGAAAAATGAAACCTGAAAGGTCCTTTTTTTATCACTGGCTAAACTAATAAATAAAGGACAAAACAGTTGTTATTAGTGTGGCCAGGCTGATGGTCTCTGGCTCTTATCATGGATCTTATTATGCATGCTTGCAAAGTAGAAAGACTTGCATTTGCACATGTGTAGTAAAATGCTGTCCCAGCAGCAGCAATAGATGATGTGGTGCTCTTTGTGCATCAGAGATCACAGGAAGAGATCATTATTAGTCATGAATGCTGGTAAGACTACACTAGTTATCTATGCTGATGACATTCAGTTATACCATTCTTTGTCTGTCAGAAATCAAACAATGGTTAAACAACAATTTCCTCCAGTTAAATGCAGATAAAAAAAAAAAAAATCTAAGAAAACTAAACTCAGACTACTGGTGTCAAAGACAGAACTTGAGATGATTAATCATGCTTTTATTTCTTTGCGTTTGGATTATTGTAATGGGTTTTTTTTTTGCTTGTCTCAACAAATCAGCTTTGGATCGCCTTCAGACTGTACAGAATGCTGCGGCAACACTTAGGACTGGCACAAACAAGAGGTCACATAATACTCTAGTTTATGCTTCTCTTCACTGGTTGCCAGTAAATTTTAGGGTTCATTTTAAACTTTTAGTTGTAACTTTTAGAGCTCTACATGGTGAAGCTCCCCACTCTGACCTGTTGTAACCTCATGCTTCATCCCGAGCACTTAGGTCTTCAGGTCAGAATTTACTGTAGGTCCCACGTACTAGGTTCAAAACACATGGGGATCGGGCTTTTCAGGCGCTGGCACCAGGGCTGTGGGACTCTCTTCCGTTACCTTTACGCTATCTAGACTCCATTGACTCTTTTAAAAGGCAGCTGAAGACATTTCTACACAAACAAGCTTTTAATTACATTTCTCATTGTTTTATACAATTATTGATATTTCTGGTTTTATTGTGGAGCACTTTGTGATTTTTATGTGTGAAAAGTGCTTTTCTGATAATAACCTTTGAAAAAGAGTTTCTCTGACAACAAGCGTACACAAAGTACAATGTTGCATGCCATTTGCATTGCAAGTGACATCACATCAACCACTAACAGTTAATAATAGGTGGGTGTGTGACGTGTGGTAGCTGAACATGAAAAATTCATCTCACTTTGGGTTTCACGAGAGTGATGAAACCTTTCATCATATTGTCCATGTACACTTTCCAGCTCAAATTTTGTCTCTGCTGTCTTAGCAGTTAGATGAAGGACCCAGCAAGAATATCATCAAGTGACAACAGCTGCAGTACACACGATAATCATAAGTGTCTTGTGTACTGCGGCTGTTGTCACTTGATGATATTCTTGATCTGCTGTTTTTGACCAGTTCATAAATTAACCTGAAATAAGCTTCACAAACTAACTCATGCTGTTTGCACATATGCTGTGAATACTTAAGCTATGTGAGAGCCACATTTAGACATTTGTCTAATCAAGAACATGCTAAAATCAGCAAATCAGAAAGAACTGACATTAATTAAAAGAAACTGAAATATTTTTAAATTCTACCTGTGGACATGCAAATTGTCTAGCAGCTTCCCGGGATAGTTGCAGCACTAAACTGCAGCTGACCTCATTTTCGTACATTGTTTAGTTGTGTTTGATTTTGCAGGTCCTGTTTGTACAGTAGCGTGAGATCTGCACAAGCTCATCTCATACTACTGTGCACACTTTCATGCACTGACACCTGGTTGTTGTTTTTGTTTTGCTCTTTGTGGGCAAGAAACCATATTTGGAAATCTCTGTGTATGCTCCAAACTGCCCTTCCTTCCCTTTAACCACATAGATTTCTCCCAGCCAATAGGTGAAGATCAGGATATGTCACAGACAGTGACAGCATGAGTTCTAACCCTCAATCTCAGCGACAAGTTTAACATTATACTACTTAAACATGAACATCACTAACTTAAGTTTGCATTTTCCAAGTATTTCCGTGAAGAACCCTATTGAGGTTTTTCACGTGGCGTAATCTGCCAAGAGGGTCAAGAGTCAAGCATATTGGATGTGACATAACTACTGGTTGCTAAGAAACAATGCATATGTCCCACTAGTCGGCAGCACTTCGTGAAGGTTGCTTGTTGTCACTAGATGACTAGATTGGTTGCAAAAGAGGTGCTGCATCAAAACCCTCCTGGTAATTGTTTAGTTTCTATGAAACTGCCATGCTTTCTTGTACTTTGTCATGGTTGTCTGCAAATTTTTAGTCACTACTAGCCAAGCAGTAGTAAAAACTTGAAGGTTTGTCTTCTTCAAAGTAAAAGTTGTGCCTAAGCATTGACGCCAACGCTTTAACCCCCCCCCCCCGCACAAAAATGCCACTGTTGCTTTCAAGGCAAAGGTTTCTGTTTTCAGTTTGTGTCACAGTTTTCACAGTTTCTTTATACCACTGAGAAGAGCTGTTTGTATATACGTCTGTTACTTTGATTCAGTTTACAACCATGGAGCATGCCAGAGAACAAAGCATCGTAGGGAGGTTTCGCCAAATGATGGGGGAATACACATTTTCCCCAGCAACAGGGGCTTTTCTGGGCATTAACCTTCAGCAACAACTCGCAGTCAGGGAACATTTATTTTTCCCTCATGATCCATGATTGCCAAATCGTTGCAGACTGGAGCCTTATTCACTTGATCTTACAATGTCACCATGACTGTCACACGTCGAAAATGAAAGACAAACTAACATTTGGTTACGAGTGTTGGATATTCACTGTAATCACATTGCAATTTAAAAAATACAGTATTGTAACATATGTACTGAATTCATTAATTACAATTACAGTTATGTCGTTACTTGTTAAGGTTCCTCAGTTATCTGTGCACCGGGTGGCGAGAAAGAAAACTACCCCAGCCAAAATATTTTTTTCTTCCAGCACACTTCTGCTACAGTGAGCTGATTTCAGTTTGTGTGCAAGAGAAGAAAAATGGTGGAGGTGTACAGCGATACAGCTTTTCAGGAGTGGAGATTCAGACATTACTTTTATAGTTATTGCAAAAAAAGGACAAAGAGTGCGATGGACACAAACAACCACATTACACTGCTAACACTTGCTAATGTGTCAACATGCTAATGCTAAGCTAGCCAAGAACTGGAGTTATTTTAAAATTGAGTCCATGCCAAGTCCAGCCTAGCAGCCAGACCCTGAAATTAAACAGGTAACAAAGGCAGTGATGAGAAGCCAGGCTCAGTTTCTATCTATTTATGTTTCTAACACAGAATCCCTGTCCTCGGTGCACCAGCTTTCCCGCTACCGTCTGTTGGTCACAGTGTACATTACAATGTAGTAAAGCCTGGTAAAAACACTTTCATAAGCTACTTTAGTTTATTTCTTTAAATAAACCAATCTTTAATAACTAGCCTATTTCACACATAAAGTGTGGTCCTCAAAAGAAAGGAAAAATCAATGAACAGTTAAAATAACAGTTACTGGATGTAACTTTAGTTCTGTGAATATGTGTGTGCTCTAGCCCTTGAATGGTGGTGGCGTCTTTACAACACCCTTGCTCATATGTGTCATGTGAAACATCCATGTTTTTCTCATGCTGGGTGTTTGAGAGTAAAAAGGAGAAAATAGTGTCTTTCACAGAGCACTGTACAAGTTCAACTGATTCATTTACAGGATTTAACAGAATGAAAGCAACAAAACAGGCAGGTGATGAAGCGTTTGAGTTCAAACAGACACGGTCAGGTATTGTGTGCTTCCCAGGGCACCCACACAAATATGAATAGAGCTTTAAGGAAACAGGCTTCATGGTGACATCTGCACAGGGAGATGAGTTATCTAAGCCATTAAAACCCACAGAGAAACCAGACAAGACCATAATCATACCTGGCTGACACAACATTCTGGCATTGACTGGAAGTTTGCTCCAACCTTAAGCAGGGATCCTTAATCATCAGTGATTACAACTGATGTTCAGGTGAGTGTTCAGAGGAAGCTGGAGAGGCAGGAGGAATCACACTGATAGGCCACAATAGGCCCACACACACACACACACACACACACACACACACACCAGGACGAAAAAATAACACAAGAAAAAAGGCATGCCGGTGCGAGAGACTCTGGATTAGGAAATAAATGGGGAAAGATTAAGCAGAAAACGGAGTAACTTCAAAGGCACGTAAATAGAGAAAGTATCTGAATGATTGAACATACAAATTAGAAAAAAACCCAAAAACTTGTGCGGCTTTCTGTAGAGAGAACCTGGTGCATTGTCATATACTGCCGATCTTCAGTCACAATGTAAACAGAAAGCACTGTCCTGAAATTATTTTAGGTCACAGACATGTGGGACACATACACCCTGCCACTCAAGACTCCAGCATTTTTTTTTTTTTTTTATGTCCTGACATAAAATGTCTGCATGCAAGCATTTTAGTTTCATACTGTCAGAAACTACTACTCTGAGTCACACATGCAACTATGTGGCCTCTGGTTAGCAGTGGGAGAAATATGCCTCAGCCTATTTTGTCGTCTTTTATCTTTGGCATTTATGATCTTTGGTGAGTTTCCCTTGTCTCTTTCTGTAACGGTAAAGTGGATTTGTACGGAGCTGTCCAGGAATTGTATCAATATGATGTGCGCATGTAATCTATTTTGTGGCCACAAATGCGTAATTCGTTGCCACGTTATACCCAATTTGTGCCCACAAATTAGCATTTCGTGCGCACGTTATACCTATTTCGTGCCCTCGGAATAGTATTTCGTGGCCACAAAATACTATTTCGTGCCCATGAAGTAGTATTTTGTGGCCACGATTTATTTATTTTTTGGACCATGTCATCAGAGGGGCTCCGTAAATAGCATAGACTGTAGTCACCCACGTGTTTTGATTGCCACCACGTTTTTTTTTTTTATTGGAACCAGCAAGCCATAATATTATCAGACAATCAATTAAAATGCTCCAAAAGCTCCAACAGCATACACCGAGTGACTTGAAGCAGATGCTGATTGGATCCAGCTGACTGGACGCAGCAGCATACTTATCCAGATGTATAAATTAAAAACCTTCAACCTACTAAGATTTGTTATGTTCTAAGTCTAGGCGTATTGAACGTAACAAGAAATTGGCCCTACTCACGCACCACCCGAGAAAGAACACAAACAGTATTAACTTTTAAAGTGCTAAGCAGCCATTTATTTGCTTCAGCAGTGAGCAATGACAAAAATAACAAACAAAACTCCCTGACGCTCCCTATGCTTTCCTACACAAATGAAAACCAACCAAAAGACAATTCACTTACCTAACCTTCTAAAAAAAAACAAAAAAAAAACAGGAGCAAACTTGATCAAGAAAAATGGCTTCTCACGCCTACTAGGCTGCTGCAGTGAACAATAGATACAAGGTGAAAAAATTACACAATTGCTACTTCAGAACTCTATTTACAAGATCAAGGTTCTAACGGCAGACACACACATACAAGAGGTTATACTTGCAAGACACACTACGAAACAACGAATCGAAAACACACACACACACACACACACACACACACACACACACACACACACACACACACACACACACACACACACACATTGTGGAGGCTAGGAGAGTGGGTGGGGGACGAGGTGGTGGTCATCTGGAGGCTAAATACTAGAGGTGATCAACCAATTATCCAATCCCAGGACAGGAAGAGACTCCACCCAATTACTCAGCTGGCACACCCAGGTGTCCACCCCCCTAAAAAGGAAAAGGAAAAAAACCCACAGCCATCCTCTGGTGGGAGGAGTCACACATAAAACACACACTGAAAACATTGGATCATAACATATTAAATAAGTGAAACATCGTGTCAAATATCAAGTTTATATTCTTGATTATAGCTCCATCAGAAAGCCTCCTTTCTCCTCCATTCTGCAAATGCATTTTAAGAGTTGAGAGATCTTTGAGCATGATGTGATGCAACTGATTTAAGTGTGACCAAGAGGAGGACAGAGGAGAGAAAAAGGTCAGTTCTGCCCCTGTTGTCTTGTATGCTTTGTGGTTTTGATGGAATCTGCTCTGTGGCGTTAAGTCATTTTTGTTTGTTCTTATCGACTTTTTTGTAAGTTCATTTTCACATAATAATTTGCAGCATTTTCAGTAAGTGCTGCCAATCAAAGCTGTCTTTCTTTCTTTAAAAGAAACTTATCAGTTTCTCATGTGAAACCACCAACCACTCTTCCAAAAAGAAACACATTTGTTCTCTGAGGTCTGTCAAACGGCATTCTGGGAAATGTGGTAAACAGTCGTGCCTGCAGAGAAAAACAAGATAATGTGCAAACAGAATGGATGCACTCTATAATCAGTTACCTTTAAAACACTAACGAAGCTGGGTTTCTGTATTCTGCTCTCAGACAGGGAGACTTCATGTGAATGTTCGCTCGAAACCTCAAAATCCTCCACTGGGATGAGACCAGAGATGCTAGGCTTGTGAAGGTTATGCAGATCATGTATCAGTGTATTCATCTCAGTGGACAGACTTTCACAACAGCACTTACATCACGTGACATCCGTGCAGCTTCGCTCGCTGTCTGTGCATTAGTATTAATTAGAATTTAGGATTAGACTTTGGCCCGCAGAGCAAACGCAGATGGCGCTTTCATCAAATCATGTGGCAAATTCATGGCGAACATGATATATCATGAGACACCGTGTCTACAGCTGAAACCGTGAAAGCACTGTGTGTATGAGATAAAACATAAACACGTCTTAACAACTGAACACAATATGATAATCGGAGATGCCTTTTGGGTTGCTGCTTCAAAGACATTTAGGCAATTATGCTCGGATCAGATTCCACACCAGACTAAAAGAAAGATGGACTAATGGGATTGACTTTGCGCACAAGAGCACTGAATTGTTGAAACAGAAAGTTGTTTCATCCACAGCTGGCAACAGTGGATGCTTCAAACAGATCCACTTTCTCAAAGCGGCTGGTTAATTCATGCAAAATGTGGCTTTTTGGTGTGCTTGCTGTGATGCACTGCACTGTTAGTCTATACACATGCATCAATGAGTAGGGGGTACGTTTCTTTTTTTTTTTTTACATTTAACTAAGTGGGTTTTTAGTTCCTAAACCTACACATGATGTTTTTATCAACTGAGCCTAACAAGCAAGTGGAAGAGAAAGAAAAACCAAGAAAGTGAAAAGAATCCAAATGCAAAACATTACAATCCCAACAGGAAGCAAACCAGAAGTCCTGGGTGAAGACCTCGGAAGTGCGCCGCCGTCACCACACCTCCAGCCTCACAAGAAGTTTGCATGTCTGCTAAACGTGGACATTATACAAGGGTAGTGCAAGAAAGAGTGCAAACACGGTAAAGAGGCCCAGCTCAGCGACTCGGATCGGACCGGACGACTGACGCTGGCTGCGTTGTAGAGTTGGTATGGTTTTTTTGATCCAGCGTCCGTCGATTATCCATTCTCTTCTGCTTATGCAGTTTGGAGCTGAGCCTGTCAATATGAAAAAAAAAACAATAAGAAAACAGATGCCAGAAAATTGTATCCCCCAATCGTTGTGTTCTGTACTCCTTAGTGTATTTGGTGAACTGTGTTTAGATGGATTTGCATGTAAAATCACACACTGACTAAAGGAAAAAGAGCCTGTATTTTTAGCGCCTCAGTCTTAAGACAACTGCCGGGAAAGCTTTGCTAAAACATGTGGATTAACTGGTTATAGTTTGCTCTGGTTTTTGTTGAGACCTGCTGAGTCCTGCAAGCCAGAGGGACGAAGCCTTGAAGAGTTCAGACCTTCTTTCTGATATGTTGTATTGTCTCGTTGCTCATAAGTCCAGACGGAGCATTAGTATACTCAAACATTCTTCACAGTTGGTTTTCTAGTTCTTCAAGTGTTTTATTTACCGTACATAATATATGACGACACTATACCTCACCTACGGCTAAGTGTTAGCTCCAGCCCCACAAGCGGTTATGGAGAAATCAGCCAACAATTATGCTACATACTTGTATAATAAGCAGCTAGAATTATGTAGAAATTGAAACATTACACCCACACACTACTGCGTACCATCTGAGAAAAAGAATTTTTATCTAATATTTTTATCCCACCTTGAAAAAATATAGATATATTTCACAATGATCCATTCTTTGTTTGTTTACATAAGATTTCAAGATAAAAAAAAGAAACAAGTCTTTTCACCTTATTTTAAGCATTGTAGCCATTTATTTCTGAATCTCCCATTTAGACTGCAATCAGGCTCCCACTGGATGCACAGGCGTTTTAACACAGTGAGTTGTTTGAGGAAGTTAATGAGCAGGGCTTGTTGTTAAGAGGGTGGAGTGTTCCTCTCAAACACAAACAAGCTGTAAAGTGCTGCAGGGAAGTGGGAAGTTAGCGTAGCAGAAAAGAGAAACACTCCAGTCCTGAGTGTCGCGCCACATCATTGTTTGTTCCTGTGGAGGATTTAAAATGTTCTGTCTGTACCTGCAAGGACTTACAGTGCACTGGCTTCACGAGTGAGTGCTTGCACCTGTGCGTTTCTCTTTAAACTTTTTGCTCCAGCTGTTGGGGGTTGGGGGACTTGTTTTCAGGCAAGGGCGTGGATTTCTTCAGAAACACAAACCTCAATGAGATAGGCTGCGGTTGCGCTGCTTCAATATGAAAGCTTCAGCCAGGGGTCTTTACAGTAAATGTGTGCACAGGAAAAAAGAAAAAACTCCCAAGAGGCTTTTTTTTTTTTTTAACTTTGGTTTTGCAAATGGTTCAGAAAGTATTTTTTGCATGAAAATAGCTAGCGTGATCAGCATTTGTCCTTTATTTGTGACTGAAGATTTATAAAACAAACAAGGAGGACCTTATTTTTAAGCTTTAGTATAGTCAGAGGTATGATAGGTGCTGAAACTATGGCAGCTGGTTGAAAAAGAAAAGGAAGTCCTGGATTTTTTCCTGGAAAGAGGAATGTTAAACCACTAAGAGGTTTATTCCGATCCAGAAGAAAATAAGAATTCGAATGATTTTTTAATTAATCTATGTTTGATTTGCCACATTATAGTGTGCATTTTTGTTCCTCAAATGCTTAACTTGTGAGAGACTGAACCAGAAGTGAAAGTGAAACTTTGTAAGATGTAGTCATGAATAGGTCGGAGCCAGTGACAGGAGGCCCAGCTGAAGATGTTCATATTTTAATCGGGAGTTAGAGTGACCAGATAGGACAAGGTCTATATCAGAGGGACGGCTCATCTTGAGCAAGGGTTGAGGCTGCAATGGTTTGGACGTGTGCAGAGGAAGGTTAGTGGACATGTTGGACAAAGGATGCCGAAAATGGAGCTACCGGGCAGACGAGGAGGTGTGACAGAAGAGGATGCTAGGGATAGGCTGAGAGGGAGACAGATGATCTATCATGGTGAGCCCTAAAGGGGGCAGGCAAAAGAAGAAGAAGAAGAATGAATAGTCAGAAACCGTGAGTCTTTGTTTCATCATTTTCATCATTTTACTGAAATCTTTTTATTTCCTTGTTATTTCTAACTTGATGTTGTGATTTGTGACCCTCGAATCCCCATTTTGAGTCCTGACAAAGGCTCAGGCTCCAGTTTTATGAACCATAACACGTATCAATAAAAGTCTGGTGACTTTATTAGATACCCTTTGCTAGTAGCAGGTTGGATGTCTTTTTTGGTCCATATTGAGACGATAGCACCACGCAGATGCTGCAGATTTGCTGGCTGCACATCTTTGATGCAGCAGAAACAGATTTAGATGCAGGAATGTTTCACAGATGTTCTATTGTTCAGTTTTGGTCAACTGTAGCCTCAGTTTCCTGTTCTTAGTTGTCAGGAATGGCACTTGGAGTGATATCCTGCTTCTAGGTTTGAGAGATGCTCTTCTACATATTTTAGCTGTTACAAACAGACATATCAGCGCACCTGCCACCAACAGCCAAGCCTTGTTCAAAGTCACTTAACTCACCTCTCTTCCTCATTCTGATGCTTCAACTTCAGCCGGTTGCCTTGACAATGTCTACATGCCTAAATGCACTGAGTTTCTGCCATGTAATATGAGTTCAGTCACAAGAAAAGAAAGCTTTAAGTGTACAAATGGGTACAAATGAGGGTGGGGCTGGGGGTGGGGTTATAAGATTTTGGTGTTGACCAAAAACATACTCCAACATTTACTAAAACCTTAAGCTAGTTGTATTCATTTTACTAATGTTTATTCTTCAGCATGCTCTCACAGACAAATTTGTGAAATTATGAAAAAGAATCTGTTCATTTCTTTTTCAAAGAAGTCATAATGTGGTTTAAACCTTTGCATCATATCCTTGCTTCAAAATGTAATCCTGGGAAAAACTGCATGATGTCAGGTGGTTCGGTAAACCATGCAGAGTAGGACTGTGGCTTTGCACAACCACTCTGCTCTGTGTGATGGAGCAGAGAGCCAAGCTTGTGATGACTGTTTACTCAGCCCCACTCTGAGTGAACACTGCCACTATTCATCCCATGCCAGCATTGGAAAAACCGGACACACACATACGTATAAACACGTACAGCAGACGTACATAAATGGTCCATTGTATTAGAAATCTGTCAATATTCACAGCTCCAACACAGGAAAAACAAACTTATGATAAGGTGTAAGAAAGTTGTTTTTTTTTGTTACTTCTTCTTTGTTACTGCTTTAATGGATTAACTTTGCTCTTACACTGTAAGACATCTGCTTAGGTCAGGTGAGCTTTTGGTGGAGGCATTTCATTGAAAATTTCAGGTTAGCTCCAGTTTAAAGCCCATCTTTTCTGCATGATATTAATCACACCTGTAAATCTTCAGCGCTCTTTATTCGTCTTTTTAATGCTGTAACTTGTGTCTGACATTGTGCAGCACACAGGCCAGTGTTTGTAGCCTTGACTCGCCTTCTTCTCTCACACAAAGGAGAGTTTGTACCTTGAGAGCATTCGCAGGAAATCTCGTGGTACACATCTGAGGTCAAACTGTTCCACGAACTCCTGGGGAAAAATAAACAACCCTAAATCCATTAAGCATAATGTGAGATTAAAATAATAATCACAATAATAATAAAAAAAAGAAACTAAAAAAAGTGGCAGTAGAAATGCCAAATCTCCACGAATATGTTTCGTATTTCAGTTCAAAAACATGTTTTTGTTTTTGTAATAGCGGCTCACAGTTATAAAACTTCAATTCATGTCACGTGTACGGACGGCTATGGAAAAAAAAGAAGAGTGCAACATCGCCATCTCGTGGACAAGTGATATCAGTGCTACACAGAGCCGTGAAGACACGTCAACCTCGTTGTCTTTGTTTCTGCACAGATTATGATCTCGTTTTATTTATATTCACCATTAAACAAACATGATCAGAGATTGATGATGAGTGAAGGTAGAAAAAATCGTTGCATCCTTGTGAGACTTTCTATATACTATGTTGTTAAAAATCTATGGAAGTTTTCCTTCGCTTCTAAAATATTAACGCTCGGCCCGCTTTGTTAGGTACACTCGAGCAACTAATTTCTATTGGAACACATGGCGAAAACTCCTAATGGCAAAGGAAGGTGATTTAAGAGACTTTGAACGTAGTGTCGTTGAGAATAGTCTAAAAAACATAGCACATAGGCTGCAGTTCTCACCCTCACCAAAATTGGAAAACAGAAGATTGGAAAAATGTTATTTAACGAGTCTTTATTTCTGCCACAATATTTAAATGGTAGGATCAGAATCTGGAATAAACAACATGAGCCTGTTTTCCTGGATCCATCTCTGTCTGCCTTTGGCTCCTATTGCGGCTTCCCACCCTCATTTTCAAGTACATTTTTCTCTCTCTCCTTCACACACGCACATGCAGACACAGACACACGAGTCCGCACGCACGCACACGTCAACATGAAGATTGTTGATGCATGCACCTTTGCATTTTTTAAATTTCTTGTTCCAGGTGCTGTATGTTCGTTTTTCTTACAGGTGTGGCACTGTGCATTTCTATATGTATCCCCACCATTTGTAATATAATAACTAAAATAACAAACATAGATGTGAAAATGAACAGAAACTATCACGATATGCAAGGGCAGATCGTATAAACAGAATGAGGTGGGCCCAAATGCAGACAACTGAGAAATGGAGGTGGAAGTTTAACAAAAAGCAAGCTTTTATTCTTGGCTGCACAAAATAGTACTAAAAAAAAAAGGCCAACAGAGACTGAGATAACCTGTTATCCCTAAACTTGGATAAACTAAGCATTACTGTACACTACATACTACTTGAAAACAAGGAACCTGGAAACACAGGAGGAGAAACAGAAGAGGAACAAAGAAAAACACACATAATATATACACAGAGGGTGGCGAAGGAATACATATGGAGTGAAAATAGTCTCAAAAGATTTGCGCATGCGTAAACTACATTTGAAGTTATGGATGGAAATCTTGAAGTTACGGACGAAATGTAGTTTACGCATGCGCGAATCTTTTGAGACTATTTTCACTCCATAAATACACCACAGGAGGGAGACACAGCCGAACCCTAGACTGACATGAGGAAACGAAGAGGAAGCAAAACTCAAAACACTAAACACAAGGTGCGAGACTATCAAAGTACTTTTTGTCAAAGTAAAACGGGAACCAAGAGTCATTCACAAAGACGCAGACTTGACACTGTGACATAAAGAACAGAGGGAACAGAAACAGATGAATAAACATGTAAAGGAACAAAAACCTAGAAACTGGAGATCTGCAAAATATAACCAGAAACTAACTGACACAAAACATATTAGTAATCAAAAAACAAACACGGAGTCACCACACTCTGGACCATGACATAAACTCTGAAAAAGAGGAGACTATAGACAATTTTAGAGCTAATCCTGAAAAACATCTAAGTGTGGTTAGTGCGACGGTGCATTCAGATCATAATTCTGACAGTCTTAGCTGGCTTTCTCCAACCTTAAAAAGCTTTATAAGGTTGGAGAAAATTTTTTTGTTAAAGTGGATCTGGAAAGTTATCTAAGAAGTTATGAGCAGAAAGGACCTTTGTAAATTGGGTGGCCACTATATTTTCCCCCCCACATATATTAAAGAGCAGTCTTAGATGACTGAGATGGAGTCATGATGGATGGAGTAAGACAGATGACTAAGAATCTGGAGCTTTGTGCCTTTCCACCAACTCTTCACTTCCTGGTAGCTTAGCATGAAAATGTGACTCCTGTTCAAAAAAGAGAGTGAGAGAGAGAGTAGTAAAGTTTTTCATCTTTAGTAATCTGCTGTTCAAATGAAGAGATATTTTCATTAATATTCTGATATCACATTTGATATTTTGTGCTCACTCATTAGCACATGATGCTATCATGTCCCGAAGAACAACAGGAGCTGAAAAATGTAAAATCCTTACAGGCACTTTAGTGAGGGATCCAATTAGCTGCCATAGTCACTGGATCTCACTCCAACATTGAGCACATTTAGGATGGATGTGCAGTTGATAAGTCTGCAATAACTGTGTGATTCCATTATGGACCAAAATCTCAGAGGACTGCTTCCAGCCTCTTCCTGAATCTGTGCCATGAGTGAATGGAAAAGGGGTCCAACCAGATACTACCAAGGCTAACACTTAATTAAGTGGGGCAGTGAAATGCAATAAATGAAAATGCAACAACTGTTATAGAAAGAAAGAAATGATGTTGTTCTTTGTTAAAACACTGGAAAGGAATCTGTCTCTCTAAAGAGAGTGCATGTCCCATCACACCTCTGCTCTGTCTGTGTTTCTTAGGTAAACAAACAGAAGAAGAAATAGAAAGGGACAGGCGACAGATGGGGAGAGTTTTTGTAGCAGGAGGTGAAGACTTGTAACGACAGCGCTGAGAAACCCAACTAAATGGATTACCACAGTTGGCTGCGGTAGGTGTCCTTCCCCTCTGGCTTCACCTGTCAAATCCTAAAAGTCTGAACTGAATCAAAGTCAGCCTTCACCTCACTTGCCCCAAACTAGTAGATATTGAACGCTGAGTTTCTGTATTTGGTATTTGAGGTGAAAATAGATTTTTCTCAGATTCCCTAACCAACATCAATTTCCGTGGTTGACCTCTCCAGTGTCTCATCCACAAGCTGCCACAGGATAATAAAGGTGTTTATAGTTTACACCCTTTGAATCATTATGGAGGATGAGTCACATTTCAAACTGTGTTAACTTTTGTAACTGTGCATTATAGTGTATGTTTTGCTGCACTGTAGATAAGCAACAGCTGCTGAAAGGGGAACTGGTTTTTCCTGTAGGTGTAAGATGCTCCATTTTTAACGTGAGCTGAACTGTAGCTAATGAAATATGATACTCAGCACAACCTCAGCCTACTTGCCTCATGTGAGGGGTAAGCTGATCCAGCAGACACACTCGAAAAAACAGTTCTTTGTTCTCAATAAACGTGAAGCACTAACTTTGAGGAAAATGCAACTGAATAGATTAAATAATTTTTTTTTTAAATTTATTCTGATTTATTTAAAGGTTGGTTGAAAATAAGAGGAGAAAGCACAAAGGGAGTAACCTTTTTGTTGTTTAGTCCAGGATAAACATGTTGCTGTACTGTGATGGATTTACAGTAAAGAACATCGTGTTGGACTAGTGCACAGTAACTGTGGTGCTCATGGTCAGAGCTGGCTTACATCAATGCTTAGATTCATTCACTGAATTCACTGTTTTGATGCAATATGAATTGCTGATCATTAACAATGGACAATGTGCCTGCATTTGCTCGTGCAGACCTGTTGCAAACTACAACAGGTGCAGCCAACAGCAGAGCCCCACTTACGCTGTATTTAAGAAAGCTAATCTGTAAATCAGATTGGGAGCGTCCACATCAATCTGACTTCGATGAATCATGTGTTCAAGTGAAAAGCCACCGGACCATCTGGACCATCTGAACCATCTGGCCATGAAGTCACGACTCCTCCTGATGGTAAGAAGATAAGGCTCTCAGACTGTGTTCGTGTGTTAGAAAGAGACGGTAACCATTTGTTAATCTTCCTGCTCTGAGTTAAACTACTTTCCTAGGAGGTCAGTGTGCTGAGTGGGGTGACAGAGGACGTGTAGAAGGTTTGCTTCTGGCTGTGATTTTGGCTTAAAATAAGGAAAAGGATGGCGGCTATGTACCGATCACCCTCTCTGGGACACAAGGAATTAGTGGCTCTGTATGGAGGGGAAAGAGATGATTATTTTGACAAGGATGAGGACTGTATCAGTGAGGTGAGAAAGCTAAAGGTTTAAAGATAATAAAATCTGTTTAAATATGTCTATGTACATGTAAAGTGTAGTCAATTTAGTTTAAACTTTATTCAAAGAAGTGAGGATTAGAACTTATTTGTTTGATGTGAAATTGCATCAGTTATTATTTAAAAAAGCTAGAATATTCTTATGAAGCTGTGCACTTAATTAGTTATGTGTGAACAGAAAAAAATCCCCTGACTGAACCATTTCCCCACATCCTTCCTCAATACTGCACTAAAAATCTTTTATTGAGGCATTGCATGCAGAGCATAAAGCATTAGTATAAAATACACTACTTTAGCAGTTTCACAGCTAGACGAAAGAAGTGTGAGTGCATCAGACAGTTGCCGTGGTGCATTTTGTTTCTGAGTACAGTCAAAATTGCATAAGGTCTAAAAATAAAAATGGAAAAACCCTTATCATGTAATTTTTTATGCACACTCTCACCCCATGCATGCAAGATCTTTGCAATTCAACCACAGGTACATGAAAGTGGTATACATGTATTGTATACTAAATGTGCTTTTGGGTTTCTATGACTTGTTAATGACTTGTGTGATGTTCCTCTTGTAGAAAACGTTGAAAAATTTTTTACTAAAGGTAAAGGCCATTAGATCGGAACGATTCAATAATCCACCTAAATCCATCGCAGTGAATTTATTCGCAATGTGGCGTAACCTTCACAACTTCTAATCTTTCAGGAATGTGACCAGGACTCGGAGTGCAGCGAGGAAGGAAAAAACGGGAGAGGCATTCGTAGCTCTCTGTCACTGGAAATTTTTGGCCTGCAGAGGGAGCAACATGTTTACTTCTCCAACCAGGAGTACTACAGGAGGCTGGAGGAGCTGAAGAGCAATCACCTGAGGAACATGACTGAGCTGGAGAGGATGTACATCAGCCAAAGCAAGGAAAGGAATGGAGGAGGCGATGACGGATGTCTGGGAAGAAACAAAGAGGCCCCACAGCTCCCCAGGTTGGATATGCTTTATGATTCCTCATAAAGACACTCAAATCTTGACATAATATAGAATTGGAAACATAAAGACCCCGGTAACTACGGCTTAAATAATTGTATGGTTTCGTTTTTTCTACAAAGTCAACAGCCATCAAGGGTTAAATCTGCCTAAAATAAGAACAAAGATGAGTGTTTAGCATGGTCTCATATACATATTGTTTCAAAAAAATTCGGTAACTATTCAAAATAATAATAGTAATAATAAAAATAGCTCTGTTGGTGTTCCAATCTATGTGAAAGATGGAGGTTACACAGTACAGCCATTATTCAAATAATTAAGGAATATACCTTTGCAGTAAATTAGAAACTCACTCACCTAATTCGTTTTCTCGTGTTTCATGTTGACTCGGGTGCTTTTTCAAAGCAAGCTCAAACAGCATTTTGACGCAGCAGTAAGAACTCTGTTTCCAAACTTTAAATGTCAAAAGTCATGATTTTTGAACCGTGACCTTTAAAATGAAAAGAAAAAGAGAACCATTCCCAAAAAGCATGTTTAATTGATAAGAAATGGTACTTTTTTTCTTACAAGGAGTTAAGTTGTGCTATAAATATATTATACTGAAGGAGCTTTATTTTTTTGAGAATATGTGAAATTTGGAATTTATCTGAGGCTCAGGAGTGGGACCACCCACCCAAACACTGCCTTCCTGCCATGCATCTACACACCTATAACCTGTTTGCTCTTGTTTCTTACACCCCATCACCATTATTTCTCTTCCCAAATGCTGCCACTGGCCCAGCACTTTAGTTCTCATTCTTCTGTCATCTTCACTGACAGTTTAGCATATACATGTATTGTTAATTTGATTAAGAATGTTGACGTCTGACTCTGTCTAATCTGACCTAGTGGCCCTGCTAGAAGACTCCAGAGGATCAATTCCCAGGAGGAACTGGACTTCCAGGAGTCATCAAGTGGCTCGGACCAGTCGGAGCTCTGTGGAGAGGACAGCATGGGGGAGCTGGACTGGAATCCCAGCCAGGAGAAAATTTTTGAGAGGTTGGTAATGAAGCACCAATTCACAGCACTGTTGAGTATTCATTGGATACCAGAAGTGAGTGGTAAAAAAAACAGGGAAACTAATTTAGCTGAAAATCTATTCAGATGCTCCTTTAAGTCTCTGAGCATCATGTGCAACTCTTAGCTTTAGGGCCATCAATGCTATCAGTCTCTTAGGAACTCATTGTATACTCTTGTCACATTAGGTTGGGCTTTGTTGGGCTCCACTGTGCCAGGCAGTGAGCACAGGGCCCACTAGAGGACATCATACCCTCAGGCCACCCTCATGAAGCCTAGAATAGAATATCCACTTTATTGTTGTTCAGAATACACACCAGTTAGTGCACATCAACCATGCAATTTCAATGCATGTACTTCCAATCTGACTGTACAATATAAATGATAAATAAATGTAATGGCATGAAAAATAATCTCAGATTTGTACACATACGTGAATACACAAGGAATTTGTCTATATATGTTATTAGAAAAAAGGAGACAATCTGTAAAGAATATTAGGAAAAACTGCCCTAAATATATAGTCACATTATGCACAAATGTTTGTGGGGTGGAGGGTGAAGGTGCAGCTTAGAGGGGTAGCTATGAAGTTATGAAGAGTTTAAGAGTCTGATGGCATTGGGAGTGAAACTGTCGCAGATTCTGGCTGTCCTAGACCTGATGCTGCAAAACCTCTTTCCAGAGGGGAGCAAGGATGGGGTGATGGGTGTGGGCGGAGTCTTTTGTGATGTCACGGGCTCTGCTGAGACAGCGTCTGTGCACGGCATCCTGGATAGATCAAAGAGAAGTCCCAATGATCTTCTCAGCAGTCCTTAACACTCTCTACAGCGGCTCTTCTGCTGCTTATGTGACCAAATCATAGAGGTTTAATTGACTTGATGCTATACACTAATTAAAAGAAGTTCCTACAAAGAAAAAAAAGAAAAAATAAACCCCACAAACAATAAAAAACCATAAGGAAAATTAAAATAGTCGTAATCATAATAAATTTACATATGGGCTCAGTCTCATCTGATGTCACTGTCACATTTTATTCTCCTGTATTTTCCCTCAGAGACGTGCTGCTGAGCCCAGAGAGGATGACGAGCCAGAACCAGTTTCGGTTCCAGCCCAATACCTCCTGTCCGAAACCACAGGCAAGAGTGTCCCATCAAACTGGTGCCAGAATTCAGCCCAACTCCAAGGTCACTGTTCCCAAACCTTTCCAGATGATGCTAAGAGAAGAGGAGAGGAAGAAACACAAAGTGCGCACACGTTCGGAGATCGAGCTGGAGAACACGCTGCTTAGACGGGAGCTGGAAGAGCTCCGAGAATGCCAGAAAAAGTTCCGGGCGTCACCTGCTCCGGCACACATACACATGCCTCTCTATGAAATTATCAGCCGTCGCAACAGTCAGCGGTCCAACCAAAACAGAAGCAACACCAACAATAACAGGAACATGGATGCTACAAGCACCCAGACCTCTACTGCACTCTCACCACAGCCTTTCCATTTTTTGGAGAGAGAAAAGAGGAAGAGGGAGGCCAGGATTGTGGCAGAGCTCGGAAGCTTTGGTGAGAAAATGGAGCGACAGACCTTCAAGGCAAGGCCAATTCCTGCATCAATTTATGGCACAAGACACAGAGAGGGCACCATCACCACAAGTCCCCATACTCAAATCTTCTACACAATGGAAAGAGAAGCTAATGAGAGCCAAAGTGATCAAAGCTCAGACCTGGAGCTCGATATGCACCAATCCGACTCCTCTCTCGACTCCTACAGGTCCCAAAGAAGTCCTTCTTCCAAGCCAATTAAGAAGCAAATACAGCTGTCCATTGAGATGGTGAAGGAGAGAGAGAGAGGCCCAACATCTGCTCGTCTCAACAGCTAAGTGGCCCAGAGCTTCGGCTCAGTAACAAAGGTGTTCTCAGTGTGTGACAAAGTGTTTAAAACTCACAGCAAAAAGGGGAGACTAGGAGCAGCTACATGTGCACTGTTTGTGTTTTTGTGTTAGTTTTACAATGCAAGCAAGTCAACGTGGTTTATAATTCCTCTGATCAAACAATAAAACATGGTTAACGAAATGCATGTGTAAGGATGTGTTGTTTTTATGGCACATTTGTGGAATATTTTGCTATCAAAAATACACTAATTGTTTTCTGTCATAATTTATTGCCTGTTTTAGGTTGTTTCATGTTTTTCATGTGATCTATTTAGAACCACAGAAGTCGTATAAAGGCACTTTTTTATTCTGAGGTAAAGACTCTAACAGTAATATAGAGAAAACCCCCACAATCAAATTCCCCCTCTGAGCAAACACTGGTGACAGTGGAAAGGAAAAACTCCCTTTTAACTTTTCTATCTGGTGTAACCAGTTGGGGGTGATGGAGACAGGACAAAAGACAGTGTGGAAAAGAGATAGAGATTACTGATGACTAATGATTAATGATTATGACCAGTGTATTAATACATAGTGAGTTAAAAAGGTAAGTGAAGAAGAAACATGCAGCCTGCATGCCTATTGCAGCATAATTAGGTGTAGTCAAAAATCCCCTTGGTATCCCCATAATTATACGCTTTCTCAAAAAGGAACGTTTTAATAGGAGACGCAATGAGACATGAGGCACAAGTCTATGCCACTGGGAGCGCGGTTGGAAAATCTTTGGAAAGTCATGCTGCAGACTACAAAAGTAGCATTTCCTGCGAAAATGCAGTGTGAATGGCCTGTAGTGGAACCTGCCGAAAACAGCCGCAGAAGCAGAAGTTTCTGGTGAAAAGAGGTAGAGGAAGCTGAACAAGCAGACATACATGCTGTGTGTCAATGCAGAATGAGTGGGTGGAGTGAAGATGTGCGCCAACAGCCACAGGTAGGATTCGAACCTGCGCCACTTGGTCTCAAGGAAGCTGCTCATCTCATTGAGACAACCTGGC
>VUQR01036861.1:0-10728 GCA_015108515.1 Hemichromis elongatus
GCACAGTGCACAGTTCCACTGGACTTGAGTTGATTGTATTTGTTGCTGCTGATATAGTTTTATTTTTGAGTGCCCAGCTCATATATACTTTTAAAAAGGAGAGTGTAAATGTTACTGGACATTCTTGTGGAATTGCCACTGAATAATTTATGTTATACTTTGTTATTGCTACAAAAGAATATTTATTTTATTATTATTTTACATTTACAACTTGTTTTTTTCTGGGGTCCTCGTGGCCCCCCATCGAGGAGCAGTAGGCTGTGGATCTCTTAAGATCTCACTGTTGGGTTTGTAAGGTCACGCTACTCCTACATTTCTGTCTTGTTCAAAGATAAGATATAAAACAAAGTTCAAAGCTAATCGACCTGTGTGTTCTCCTTTCTTAAAAATAAGAATCGATAAAAGAATCGATAAGAGAATCGAATCGTTAAAGAGAATCGAAAATGGAATCGGAATTGTGAAAATATTATCAATACCCATCCCTACATATGAGTGTGTGTGCGCTTTTTTTGTGTTTCTCAGACATTTGTGAAGGAAAGGAAATGTGAGCTTACTGTGTGTTTGTTGGTTTCTCCTTGAGCTTTAAATCAGAGTCAGGTTGTAGTAGTTTGAAATATGTCAATGAGTGTGCTCACAGACGCAGGCAAACATGCGTGTGTCTGTGTGCATGTGTGTTACATACATCCGGCCCAATTTATGGCTCGTCTCTAATAGCAAAGTAATTTCACCGGAGCCGAGCCTCCTTTCATTCTTCCCACTAATCACTTGCGATTGGCCAATTAAGCCCAATCACTTTCACAGACCGACACCCTCAACGTAATGAGCCCATCATACTGGCCCACCCCCTCTCAATCACAGCCCCACACTGGGATTTTCCACTGTGCCTAATTACATCCACATTCCAAGCATGGCATCTCGCTGTATCAGAGCTTCTCTGCTCGCCTGCGAGAGAATAACAGAAATATTTTGGTATTCAGGCGTTTTGCCCGGTTGAAGCGCCTGAGGCAAGGTTGGGCTAAATTTGAAGTTTTTAAACTTGAGAGTTTCCAGGTTTGTCTCTGGATTCCAGCGTATTAAATTAATTGTGATGCAGCGTACAGCATGACCCCTGAGAGAATTTCTTCATATCATGCTTCATCTATAACCTTCATGACGTGTCCTTGACCCTTAGGAATAATTCAGTTCTGATCTCAGAGCTGATTTTCCCTTTTCCTAAAGCAGTGACTGTGTAGAGCATTTAGAAACAGCGTGTCTGTCTGAATTTAACATTTTAACAGTTTAAGACTCATCAAGACTGCAGTTATACTCATCAGAATTATGAGACTGTTCTCATTCAGAATCAGGCTGGTAATCTCTCTCTGGAGCAGCAGACGACTCTCAGCAAAACGCTCGTGTTTGTTTAGTTTAGACGCTGAACTACAAAATTCTTAAAGCAAACCAGCTCAAGTAGAGCTGATTTTTATTTTATTTGTGTTTTAAGTTTTTTGTAGGATGACTAATTGATGTAGCTGATAGTAATAAACTTGCTCTACTCTAACCAGCGTTCCCTTCTGACTCTTTACGTTTGAGGACTTCTGTCGGACCAAAGACTGACAAACAGATCTGCTCCATCGCTGTCTGAGGAGGCTCTCGGTTTATTAAAATACAGATTAAAAAACATCAGAGAGGTGATGCGCCGTGGCTGAGGTCAGTGAAAGCACTGCTGCTGGGAGCCAATGTTATCTGAGTGCATATCAAGTGCATGTGCATTGAAACAATGTTTGTCTGGAAGAGGACCCAAATGCACGACTCGCTAGAGTAAAAGAAAAATAGAGTTTGATCGGAGTTGATGGACGACAAGAGCAAAAACCAAAATCATACAGAAGCCAGGGGGAGACAAACAGAGAGAAAATAAACACTCCCCCAGCAACAGGTCTAACTGATGGTCATTTCACACTTATACTTTGTTTACTCTGGTCCGAATCAGCTGATGAGTTTTAAACTCGCAGCTTCACTTAATCGGTGGGTCATTTCAGGCCTTTGAAGGATAATTCCAGTTTAGAAGCCATCCATTAATGTTGTCTCTGCGGGTCATGCTAACTTTGCATGCTCCACCTCTCTTTAATGGATCCCTAATGCAGTTAGCCAAATGTCCGTTCCACACGGGTCATTTCTGTATTGTTCCAGGCGCTCTGGAAATAAACATTTAAAATGATTCATCAGGTTTTTGGAAAGCTGGATGGAGCCTGTGCTTTTTGCCCAGAAATACACAACCGCTTCGTTTACAAAATCTCTACAAGAGGAGGTGGAGCATGCAACGCTAACAAAAAAGAGACACAAAAGACACAGCAGGCTGAAGCACACTGACATCACACCTCTGCAGGATAAGCAGTAGAAGATGGATGGATGGATATTTGTCTGTGTGTACATTGTGTGTGTGTGCGTGGTGAATGTGTCTGGGCTGTCCATGTCAGCAGTTTAACCCTGTGATGGAGGCTGATGAGTGTTTGAATCAGAGAGCTGCCACACTGTTACCAATATCCTCCCAATATATATAATAATATAACTTGCTTTTCTTTTGTGCTGAGAAGTTTAAGTAAGTTCTGAAAATGCCGTCATTTATTCAGCCATCCAAGTTACACTTTATTAACTCAAATTTTCAATTCATCAGCATTAACTTGAAATGGAGAAAATACGTTAAATTGTTAAATTCTTTGGTTTTTGGTGGTGGAAAAACTTCCACAGCGTCTTGGTTCATAACCTGATCCAGTAATAAGAGAACACAAGTCCTGCATAGTAATTCATAGAAAACGTGTGTTTTTCCCCCACTGTGAATAGTTATGGAGGAGCTTGTCTTCTTAATGGTTCATCCTGTTGTTGTGCTTTATATTGTTTGATGTTTCCTTTCTCATCATAGTTAGTGCTGGTCTAAAGGTATCAGTGATTGTTTAACTGTTTCTCCCTTTGCCTTGGTTTTGTAATCAGCTGTGTGTGTGTGTGTGTGTGTGTGTGTGTCCTGTCCTGTAAAAAGGATTTGAACACGCGGCTGTGATAAAATGAATAGATCAAACATTCACTCTCACTAGATTCTCTTCTTAACAACCGTCTTCTTTACAGTCCCATGTGTGTGCAAAGCTGTTCATCAGGCTGGACTGAATCTTTCGGACGGGTTTGAGTTTGTTGTTTTTCCAGTACCGGGGGGATGTTGGGTGGGTTTCATGCTGGTAAAGCCCCCAGTGGGCCATGTGCATCTGCCCAGAGAGGCTGTGCAAAGGCCCAGGGGCCATGGTCTGGTAGGTCACAGGACACTGTGAGTATAGCAGGCTGTACATTTTTAGGTTTTGTGGTTTTTGACTTTAAAGTTGTTTATACACACTTTTCTCTCCGATGCATCTCACTCATGACATTTACAACGATTCGGTTACGCTTCCCCCCGAATCACCTTGAACTCCTTTTCATGACTCCACAGACTGATCGTGTTTCACCTGCAGAGAGCACGCAGAACCACCCGGGCATAAACGCTCACACACACAAAAATACAAGCAGCGAACCATCCGTGTGTGAACGTGTGAATGCACACCGACACTGGAGGCGGAGCTGCGGTGCTGTCAGCTCACCTACGCCGACCCCGGCTCCTTCCGCTGCTGGAGGAAGATTTCTGTAGAGAAGAGGACTGCTTTTCTTCCGCTCGTCGCCCTCGCGCTGTGGAGCGGGATGGAAAGCTTTGGCTGGAATGTGCCCACGGCTGTTCCAGTCTCTCTATCCGCTTTCCTCTTAGCCTCAGACTCCCGAACAGTCGAAAAGGAGCTGCACACAGAGAGGAAGGCCAGTGAGCATCACTATGACCACCTCCCAAAGGATACTGTACATCCTCAGGTCCTGTCCTCTTCATGTACTGAGGAAAATTTAGACACAAACACACACACAGACTTAAAGAAGTGCAACGTCACTCAAAAACAGGGCATGCAGGGCTGGTCCTGAAGGCCAGATTAGTGTTTTATCAAGCTCTGTTTGGGCTTAACTTGGATTTTCTGCATCACTTTAAGCCAGGACAGACTTGGAGGAGGTTAATTTGGGTGTCTGCAGAGTCACAACACCAACAGGAGCCTGGCGGGGATTAAAGGAACGGCTTTGTTGTTCCCCTCAGCAGATAGAAGGACCTGCTGGTGACTTTATTTAAAGGATAAAACTGCCCCCAGTGTGTCAGTCTGGACTGTGTTGTGTGAACTGCCTATGTCTTTTTTGTACGTTTAGTCTTGTTTATTAAGTAAATAATGGGGCAGTGGGGTGAAGACAGCTGATGCCAACAGGCTGAACAAGCTGGTTAAAAAGGCTGGTTCTGTCCTGGGTGTCAGACTGGAGAACTTGGTGGAGGTGTCTGAGAGGAGAATGCTAAAAAAGCTTCTTTGTATCATGGACAACCCCTCTCACCCCATGCGCGCCTCCATGATGGACCATCGAAGCACACGCAGCAAAAGACTGATCGCCTCTAAATGCAGAACTGACCGCCACAGGAAATCCTTCGTACCGGTGGCAATACGGTAAATGGTAAATGGACTGATTCTTATATAGCGCTTTTCTACTCTCCCGGAGTACTCAAAGCGCTCTATACAATAAGACTGTACAACTCCTCTTCACTCTGTAGGTGATTTCCCAAGGACTTAATAACAAGCTCAATGTTTGTTTCTTCACCATCATATGCTGCTACACTCTCTTTGATCAAACTGACAATATTAGGACACTTTAAAATCACCACAGATAAGCTATTTATTTTTCTCAGGTTACATACATCGTTACTACTTCGAGCCACTTGACATTATTTTTGCGCTATCCTATTGTACACTAGCATCCTTATTGTATATATTGTATTTCTTATATATATATTCTTATATTGTATGTATATCTCTGTCTCTCTGACTGCACTGAGCATGTGTATGACAAAAGAATTTCCCTCGGGATAAATAAAGTTCTTCTTATCTTATCTTATCTTATCTTATCTTATCTTATCTTTATCTTAAATTTAGGAGTCGGGGTAGTTTCACGCGGGGTTTAGAATAACTTGTTTTGTTTGTTACTTTGACGTTTATGTTTTCAACTGGACAGAAACTTGCAGCTTTTGGCTCAGTTGCAGGCTTGAACTTTGATGGCACTTTTGGTAGCCCCAGATGTTGAGATCTCCAAACAGGAATCAAATAAATGTATTAGCATTGTGTTTCTGTCACCTGCAGAGGAAGTCTGCATTTAAGCCAGACTGCACAGTCTCGAGCTCTGAGTCATGTTTTAAGATGCAGTAAGCTTCCTTATCTGTGTCACCAGGCCACGGTGAGATTTTTGAAACTCAGCACAAACTGATGTCTTTATTTCCATCCAGGTAAATAACAGCTTTAGAGTCAGTGACGCCGGAGGCACTGAAGCTGCTGTAAAACCTGTAACTCCACCAAATCTGATGCAACAGAAATGAAGATGCACAATGAGGCATTCATTTCTGTCACACCAGAACCACGAGCCCTCTTCACTGAGTGTTTCGCACTCTAACTTTTGAAAAGTGCTGCCAGTGGCATTTTTCTAACACACTGACTCCTGGTACAGACACAGGGTTCAAATCCAAACTCAGAGAGCAGCTTTTCTCTGCAGAAACACACTCAGCACTCTGACTGTGGATTTTTATGTGAGATTTTCCACAGCCATCTAAGTGCTGGAACAAAACAGTTTTTTCCCCCAGCAGAACACAATGAGGTCAGCTGTCCTGCTTGCTTTCTGACAGTCTTTCATGATGTCTCTCTCTCTTTCTCTCTACTCTCTCCCTCACTTCACAGAGCCGGATCGATAAGGGGCACTTCAAAGTGTTCTTGGATCCAAGGGCTTCTTTGAAAGATGCAGGAGGCAACAGTTCTTAATGCGCACCGCATCCTCTTGCATCAGCATTGCTGCAGTGACCAAAAGGCATAAGCCACAAGAAGGATGAAGGTGAAGAGGGAGAGGGGGGAGGAGAGGGGAGGAGTTTAAACAGGTCAACACAGGAGGAGACCAAAATATCAACATGTGAACCCTGCAGGTAACGAGACCCACCTACGAATGTAAGACTTCAGTTTAAAGACTGATGGGGTTTTTTCAGTCGATTCTTTAAGTCGTTCGCAGAGTTACTGAAGTCTAAAACAGCTAGCGGCACCGGACTCGTTCTGCACGAGTCAGCGGCTGGATGAACAGAGCATTTTCATACCAACGCGCAACATACCGACGATTCGTCACCCCGAGGCGTCTCATAATAAAGACAATAAAGGTAACCTGCTGCGTCCTTAGGAGACCATCTGAATCCAACAGCACACTCGCTTAGAGCAGAGGCTCCAGCTGTCCAGCCCTAACCCTGACCTCATACTGCTTTCAAAATGATTCATGATCAGAACATAAAACACATTTACGTGTATGGGTTCATTCCAAACGGCTCTCATGGCTCTAAACGTGTAACAGACCGATGATTTGTCCCGTGCGTCGGTGTGTTAGGTGTCGGGATGAAACGCCTGCTGCCTCAGCTCAGCAGGCTTTCCTCGACGATGGTCATCCGACATTCCTGACACAGTCTGATTGTGTCCCAGCCTCTCACTGTCTCATGTGATGTAGGACCACAGTTCTAGAGCCATGGTTTCATGTTTGTGTGCTGCTGCTTTAAAGACACAGTGCGACATGTAAGCTCAGTGTCGACAGGTTCACTTATTGTTTCTGTTTTTTTTGTCATTCAAGTTTCATTGTTGAGTTTGGATAAAGATGATGATGATGCTAAACTGTTTCACATATCTCCATTCAAAGCAGTTTACATGTAAGCATTTTCCTTTCATTCTGTATTTACTCTGGTGAAAACGTCTCAGTGGGAGTACAAGCGTTCTTTCTTTAAAGGATGTCCTGGCAACAGGGCAGCACAGTCAGCTAGAGCAGCACCTGCAGTTATTTACATCAGTGCAAATGCAGCATAGACCTGTAACCTGATGAAGGTTGCTTTAATGATCCCTTAGATTTAATACTTCATGTTGATAATGTACAGTTAGACATCAAACAACTTTTTATTCTTTAAAGCTCCTAGATGGCACAGATCATCAGTTTACAGCATATCACTGTAAATACACAGCCGTGATAAAAATACAACTTTACATGAAATGATTTCATGATTTCACAAGTTTATAATTTCACCATATGAATAATTATTAAACATAAGAACGACAGTAGAATATTAACAACAGACTGACAGTTTAGTCCAAGCTAACTGGTTGTTCAGGTGACCATATGCCAAAAATCTTAAATGAATACAGAAAAACCTACAGAGAGGAAGGAGTAAGCCGGCCTCTACCCCAAAACAAATCATTGTGAAAAATAATAACGTTCCAGCAATAGTGAAGACAAGAATGTCCCCCTTACTCCAAATATGACTAACATAGAGCTACATCGTTTTAGTGGTTTTACTTCCTGCTAAGAGCATAAATGTGCAAACACGTCTCATCACTTTACAATATTTATATGTATCAAATATATGACATTAAATCTCAGACGCAACTAATCCACATCCCATAAAGTCAAAATGTGGTGTCCCAGGTTGGACCCACGGCGCTACGCCTGTAAAAACATGAACAATGAATACAGAAAAGAACACACAGGTTTTATAAAGAGGAAAGACTGACCCAACTTCATCCCCCCAAGAATCATCGTTGTGAAAATATTGATAATCCAGCAACAATGAAGAAAGTAATGAAGATGCCCCTGAGTCAGGAACAGGAGACAGAGCCATGATGTCTTTGGAGACGAACGCTTTCTCTCATTGGGTTTAAAACCTACTCTGTAGAACAAATACTATTAAACTCATACTCCCTCTGACTGAGCCACTCATAAACATGCTCTGCGCTCATCTTCATGGCGTCAGACGCGTCAAAGTGTTCAGTCTTTCCTCCTTCGGTCCGGACCTGCTGATCATTGATCCAGAACCACAAATCCAGGGTGCAGGGGCAGCACAGGCCTTACGTAAGGAGTCAAAGCATCTGCTACTCTTTACTCGACCCAAGTCTGCACGTCATCGCAGCGATGGAAACAAGGCCAGCGTGGCTCGCTCTGCTGTAATTTAAGGCGTCCTCCCAGGTTTGATCAGGATCACTTTATCTGTCACAATCAGACACTTACGTTACACTCCAGTGAGTGTTTTAAATAGCGGTACTAATGACACAGATAGTAATCTACTTTCAGCTGCTGCCTTGTTTCACAGCAGGTCACCACAGCTGATGGAGCCCATATTCGGTTTGGCACAGATTTGATGCTGGATGCTGCTGAGTTTGTTTTTTGTTTTTTTTTTATCTTGGAGCAGTCGAATCTTTACTTTTTTACTTATTTAATAATTACTTAGAAACCTGCAGACGTATCAGTATAAAGGAATGTGCGGGGGCCATAACTGGTGCCTGATAGCAGCTTCTCCCCACAAGTTTTAACCGGTTAGATAGATGCTCATATAAAACTGCTAAGAGAAGTTACCTCTCCTTTTGGCTGACTGCTCACAGACTGTGACTTCCTGAACAGAGTGGAGGTCCTCCAGGTGGATAAACGAGCACGCTACCAGTGCCCGTCCTGACACGTCCCTCCCAGATATCAGGGCTTGGGACCAGCATGAGGAGGACACCAGTTTGGCCCCGTGAGGCTGGCTTTGGCTCTCACAATGGGAAGAAACTCTTTCATGAGTGAGGCAAATGTGTTAACCACTACACCACTCAGCCACTGTGCAGTGTACCGTCCCAATATAAAATACATATCAGACAGACATTTTTCATTTTTCACTTCTTGTCAGTGACTGTGGTGCTGCTCCTGACCCTCTGAGAAAACTCACCTTCATAACAGAAGAAGGGTTTGGGTTGGTGACAATCATCAGTCACTGCACCTGTGCTGGTGTTTTGTTTGTCAGTAAATAGCTCACAATCCCAGAGTGTGAGCGAGAAGCCTCTGCCATCCGACCGCATCCAGCTGTCTCTGAACAGGCCGATCCACAAATAGTCGTCGTTTCCAACGTTTTCAGAAATCTTCAGCTTCCACCTGATGGCCGGGCCAGGTCACTGTGATGGTGTCTGCAGTGGTTCTGAGCCTGACTCCAGTTCATCATCTGGTTAACCAAAAATAATGTTGTTTTTTTTTTTAATCTTTGTTTGTCTCCGTGGAGCCAGGAGAAAAACTTCCATCCTCACATGAATAAATACATAAATACTCATCTTTCCTCTGTCACACAAATCACATTGTGTCATTCAATGAAAATCTGGATTACTATCTACACGAGCGAACCACGAGCTGTGAGATCAAAGGTAATCTGCTCACTTATCTGATAAGAGCACACAGTCCACACGGATTCCAGCTGCTGTGATTGTGGACTCCACTCCTGGCAGAGCCCAGTGCCACGTCCTGTTTCCTCCTGTGTTATTGTCCAGTCCAACGCCGGCTGCACTCTGATTCTGTGAGGATTGGTGGAGTCTCAGCTCTGATAAAGTGGTACTCATACAGCTGATATGTAAAGAAGTGACTCTGACCTAAAAACATCAGAAATGTGAGAAATAGTGCTGCCACAGGCGTGAAAGGGACAAATCCTGCACTCAGGTCCATCTACAGCCTGCTGACTGAGCCACATTTGATTTTACACACAGTGTGTAGTCCAAATGATTTTAGTCCCGGTAAAGTGGACGATCTAAGATCTGCTCAACTAAAGAGAAAGAGAAGAACTGGACTGGTGGTGGTGAAATGATCCACTTACCAACCAGAATGAGCAGAAACAGACTCCACTGCATCCCATGTCAGATGAAAGATTATTATTATTCTTTACCGCACATGTCAAAGGAAGACGGACATGGGATCGCTGAAATATGCAAACCATGGTCAAACAATATACATTATATGTGGACATCAGAGAGCTGCCTCGTTACTCGGGATTTTATGTGCTTTCTACAGACTCTCACCTGATGGGATCACCTGGCTATCAGCAGCAGTTTCTGTTTACCTGGTTGTTTAAGTGGGAACTAAAAACGCTACATCCAGGTAAACAGAACCACGTCTTTTGGATGATGGAGCATGCATCAAAAGTTATCAATACTACTATTACTATAGTTATTTTTAGAGGTGCTGTAATGAAATGTAGGGTTTCCTTGTGCACTCCCCAAAAAGCCTAAGCTGGCCAATGGCGTGTAGACTGGAGCAGCCAGCCTTTTTAAACAGAATCCAGCTTTAAGTCAGCTAAACTTGTGGGATATTGATCTGGTCAGTTTAGTGGTACAGGGGGTTGTTAATCAGTTTAAGCTGGTTTGGTTTTTCATGCATTTGTCACTTCCAGGCTGGACTACTGTAATTCATTATTATCAGGAAGTCCTAAAAACTCCCTGAAAAGCCTTCATTGAATCCAAAATGCTGCAGCCAGAGTACTGACAGGGACTAGAAAGAGAGAGCAGATTTCTCCTGTATTGGCTTCCCTTCATTGGCTCCCTGTTAAATCCAGAATTGAATTCAAAATCCTGCTCCTCACATACAAGGTCTTAAATAATCAGGCCCCATCTTATCTTAATGACCTTGTAGTACCATATCACCCTATCAGAGCACTTCGCTCTCGCACTGCAGGCTTACTTGTTGTTCCTAGAGTATTTAAAAGTAGAATGGGAGGCGGAGCCTTCAGTTTTCAGGCCCCTCTTCTATGGAACCAGCTTCAGTTTGGATTCAGGAGACAGACACTATCTCTACTTTTAAGATTAG
>VUQR01036861.1:10748-24567 GCA_015108515.1 Hemichromis elongatus
ATCTTATCTTTCTGTTGCAATCGAGGTCCACACATTTGTAGTTAGGGGACCCCGAAGATGTCTGGGACAGTTCAGCCATAACTTTAAACTTTTCCTGCTCATACATGCTTGGAACGATCTTGTCACGGAGGTGGACGCACAACGGGATATCATAGCGTGGCTCAAGCACGCCCATCATAGTTTAAGCCCCTTGTTTTCCACAACCGGCCTCCCATCTGCAGCTAAACAACCCAATAGCTTTTGCAATAGCTTTAGCCCGGTAGGACTGGGCAGCAAAGGGCTGCTTAAATTCTGCAATCTCCACTGCTCCTCCTCTTGGACTGCTATTGCTGGCCATAACTATCGCTTAACAGACTGACCACTACAGTCTGAAACTACAGTTTTCTATGAGATGAAACAAGCGGAGCTTTCTGCGATAATAGATGATTGCAGTTGCAAGATGCCAGTAATATAAAGAATGGATGTGGAACATTACAGCTCAATTAGCATCTTACTCGCAATCCAATTGAGCACCTTTGGGATGTGGTGGAACGGGACATTTGCATCATGAATTTGCACCTGACAAATCTGGAGCAACTATGTGACGCTATCGTGCCACAAAGACTTAGGGTGGTTCTGAAGGCAAAAGCGCTTCTCCCCAGTATTACCAAAGTGTACTTAATAAAGCATCCACTAAGTATATGCTTGTATTAAACCTTACTGAGGAAAATCTTCAAACATACAGTACTTACATTGGTAATTAAATTCCTGTAATTTACAAAGTAGATTGGCCATTGCACTTGAATCTGTGCCCGTGCAGCTGACATAGTGGAACAATGTAGCTGCACCTCCTAAAGCATAGACATGTTTTAAGCCAGGTACAGCCACAATCTTTATATAACCTTTTGAACATTGATACACAGAGATTATGCAGTGCCCACATGACTCTACCATTTAAACATGTAAAACTGACACTTTGGTAAAGGATGATGAAACAGCTGGTCTGAAAACGATTTCAGTCTAGATGAGCAGAAACGTGCTTTTAGAGTCATCTTGATATTCATGTTCATTACCCGATTGGGTCTTATCAGCAAATAAAACTGAAATCATTACAGCTGAGCTAACAAATCCTTATGTGATTATATCCATCCTGAAATTTTAGCATAGGAATAGTTATTTCCTTATGTGAATGAAGCCTGAAAATAAATCAGCACTTGAGATAATAGTAACTCCCACCCACCCCACCCCCCACGGATCAGCTTATGAATCAGCCAGCAAAATATTGGATATTTGTCTGCATCATCAAATTTAAGTATTTAATCCGTTTTCAGATTTGACTCACCTTTTAAGAGCCACATCGGGATTTTAGTTTCTCATTTATTTTTCACAAATCTAACTACGTAGCTAATTCTTTCCTATCACCTCCTTTGAGCATCATAGCTCTATAGTGGTTGGCCATAGACTCGGCATCATGAACAACTGAGCAGCCAGGCAGCTGTGAAGAGAGAGCGGGAGCCTTTATTGAAATGCTAATGCTGTCGTTCATTAGCCGTCTTTAATTAGTGAGTGTGCTGCTGTGGGCTTCTGGCTAACTGCAGCCATCAACGCCAGGCCAGTCATCAATAGACAGGAGAAACACACCATTCCCAAACAGCTTGAGAGAAAGAGAAAATCTCTGTGTGTGTCTGTGTGTGTGTGTTGGGGGGACGAGGGGATATTTTGGGAGAAGGACATAGAGATACTGGAAAAATGGAAAGAATAAGGAGGAGATATTAATCAAAGTGAATAATCGGTATAGACTCAAATATGAGTCATCTGGGCTTTTGCATATTAACCAGGGCGTCTCTTCGGGGCACAGTCAAACTTGTTGTCAAAAACATTCATAAGGCAACTAATAACCAGACAGGAAATCATTAGTGGTGATTGACTGGTGTGAAAGCTCACAGCCTTGTGGGATTCAGCTAGGTTGGGAAGCACACTCATATTTTTCTATTTTGTACTGAAACATGACCTTTCCTTATGCTCTATTGCGTTATTGACTGCTTGTCTAGTCCAATCAACCTATGTTTCTGAGTATAAATACCTGTAAAAAATAATGATGGCATATGTCCACTGCTACAAATACGGGGACCAGAAGATGTTTAAACTTGTATATCTGCCATCACCATCCCCAATCTGTAAATCTGAGGAAGGTCCAGTGCTGTTGGGGTTTTTTGTTGTTGTTGTCCTTCTTTTTTTTCTTTTTTTTTTGCTGCAAAAATATGCCACATGAGTGAATGTAAGAGTCATGGCAGGAAACTGGACCTTCATTTTATTTGCACAAATGTTGGGTATAGTTGTGGCCTCAGGTACTCCTGAAACCAGAGCTTCACTAAAAATAATAAATCCTCTCCCAGTAGAAGTGTACGGAGAGTGATGAATGGAAATCATCTCATAACCAAATATTTGGTTAGTTTGGTGGTGATTTCAGGTGTGACTGATGGAATACAGGGGCTGCGAGGCAACAAATGAACACTGGGTCTTCAGTGGCATACGATTTAGTCCTTCCTCTCTATATGTTGTGTGCAGCTCTTAAATACACAGAAAAAAATAAACCACTCCTGTCTAACCTGTGGAACCCCACAAGACTTAAACATAAACTTCTTCGACCCTCTTCCCATTATATCTTAACTGTTCATTTGAATTCATTATGCTAATAATTGCAAAACCTGTTATTTTTACAAATTAAATACAAAGTGCAGCCTTGTTGCAGCTGTCTGGCTTGAATTGTGGTAAGGCATATTAGTATATGTTTACTTCTCAGACTGAAAACATCTATTAAGTACTGCTGTCGTTATGGAATTTCAAAAGGAGACTCTTTCCTGCAAAAAATAAATAAATGAATAAATAACATTAAATGAAATAACTCAACCTAAAAGTAAAATGTTCTGTCAAATAAAATCATTTAAAAAAACAAACAAAAAGTATTTTCTTTTTACAACTACAACCTGATTTCATACTAGAAATGCTACTAACAAACTATACTACAACTAATATCTCTCAATAACACTGCGCAAACTGAGAATCGGAGTGACGTCTTTCATGTCATTTTTGGACGTGCAATTTTGGTCCACTGAAGGGATTTTTTTTGTAAACGCCAGGCGCAGGCGACGTCTGTTTTTCGACATCTACTGAACTCCTAGTGTCAACGTCCGTAGGACCCGTACGAACGATCGCGTGCAGGAATGCAGAGTGATCAGCCGACATCTCCAAGATGGTGATGCCAAAACAAAAGTGAGCAGCTGCAGGGTGGATTTCGTGCATAAATGTCCCCAGCTTCTCACTGGCAGCTTCAAAATTTGCGCAACGACAAAGTCTGTCCTGCAGATAGTCCAGTTCATACATACGCATATGTCGTATGGACGTCCAGAATTGGTCATGGACCAACAGATCCAGTACAGACATGACCTGCACATCTATCAGAGTAGCATAAGTCTCCCTGTGCTACATACTTACATGCCCTATTTGATAATAAGTATGTAGGCAGGCACATATTTGCCCTAGTTGCTTATCTAGAATTAGCATATTGAACATAAGGTTAATGAGCACATAAGCACAATGACAAGTTTCAAATAATGCAATAAAAAGCAAACATGTTGAACCTGACAAAGAGCAGCTCAAACAGATGAGAGTGGAGCTGAGTTTGATAAGCTGACCTTGGATGTCCCACCAAGACCATTATGACGTCAATCCTGTCAAACATTTCCACGTGCCTGTGAACGCTCTTCGTGTTCTGTTGTGATTTATGCACATTTTTGTGTGCGTTGTCACTACAAACACACTTACTTGTTATATTGGGTTTTTTTCCCCCCCTTTGTCGTTCCTTCTGTTGTGGACATGCTGCGAGAGCATATAGCACATCATTTACCGAGACAGCCTTTCTTTCTACCGTCAAGTCGCTCCTCTTTCTTCCTTCTCTCCCCGTCACCAGTACTCGAGGCCACTGTGTATGCAGAAGAGACATGCAATGGTTTGTTGCTGTAAGCTGAGGTATTTTGTGATTTCTGATGCAGCTTTCAACAGCTTCAGACCAAGGAGCCGCCATCATCCCTGAGGCCTGACAGCTATGTTGAGGATATGATGAGAGTCACAAAATGGAGAGAAGACTGGCATTTTTCTGTCATTGTGTAAGACGCTCAAACTCCAGATCCCTTTCATCTCAAGCAACATGGCTTTGTTATTCTCTCCACTAATTCTTCCCCGTCTCCCTCCATTTCTTCCGTCTATCCTCAATAATATATAAATTTAAACATGAGATCTTTGTGATGCCTTGTGAGGTGTCACAGCAGGCCACCGATCAGCGTAATAATAATAACATGCCATCTTTGGCCTTGTTGCTCTATGATTATTTATATATAAATATCTCACAAACAGCTTCTACCCCTGGGCCATTCGGACTGTCAGCAAACACTATCATGTATAAACATGGCAAAGAAAATTAAAAAGGGGAAGGTGAGAGCCCTACTTTTACTTTGATGAATTCATGAACTTTAGCTATGCCAACAATTTAAGTGTTAGCTAACAATGCTATGCTAATACTTGTAAACAGTTGAAACTGTTAGCATGTAGAGTGTAAATCTAAGTTAAAGTGAAATCCTTTGAACATGAAACATGTTGAAAACAAAGGCTACAAAGACACGTCAGATGAAAACGTTTGGGAGAGACCGCTTTAGACATTATTTACTACTTCTATACCCCATGAACAGCCAGATATCTTTTTTTTTTTTTTTTAAATTGGTGTAACATGCTGTTAATCGCATAAAATCACTTCTGTGGGACTAAAATTATAGAAACAAGTCTACTGTGGGACAGAATTTGAGTCTTTTTAAAATCAAATTTGCATTTGTTTATTGCTAAAAAGGTCATTTCTGTTAGGCACATCCTGTATGCAAGTCAAACGGAAAACTCGGAACTGCTTTTTGTCCCGAGTCAAGGCCATTATTTTTGTTATTTTTGGTTCCATTCGCTGTTTGGTTACTGCCACTGTTAAGTTTTGTTTCACACCATTAACAAATCACTGCGAATTGCACAGCTGTGACAAAGTGGCTATGATTGAATTCGTTTACCATTTGTAACTTACATATATGGTTAATTTGTCTTGTGTTATTGTCTTATAGTGAATCATAGAGCTTTAATGTAGACACTGCAGATGTAACCTTGGCTCTACATACTATCCTGAGTCTGTTTGTGGTAGGATTTGTTACGTTCGTCACATCTGTGCAGATGTTCTTAAAGTTAAATGCCACTTAATCATTAGTTGATTTAAATCTTTCATTTTTTTTTAATGTAGCTTGGATATACTTACCATTGTATGTTCCTTTGTGCAGGTCCTATATGTAAAATAGGTATGTGGGAGGGGTCGCCCCAGTACTTCCTGTTTATATAGGAGAGATGTCAATTGGGTGTAACCAAATGAAGGGGTGTTTCTTTTGTGTAAATTTGTTTGTTTCCTTTAAAATAACCTCATGAGTCAGACTGTGTGAAAAGACTGACTTTTCAAACTGTTTAGTTGAGTGAATGAGTTTGTTAAGTGGAAGAATGATTTTATTCCCGTTTCTTTGTCTAGACTGTGTCATTTAGTCTAACCTGTTTTCTCAGTGGTAGAGGTTAATGAGGTTCAGCTGTGGGGGGAATTCTGTATAAAGCAGGTGAGATTTTGACCGCTGGGGTTCTCATGTTTGAGTGAAAGAATTGTCAGGAAATAATATTAATATTAATAATAACAACAATAATGATAACAACATTATCATCATCATATACTTTATTGATCCCTGTGGGATGCATTTAATCTCTGCATTTAATCCATTCACCCAGCAAAGCAGTGGGCAGCCACCAACCTAGCCTAGCGCCTTTGGAGCAGTGTGTAGGGACGGTGCCTTGCTCAGGGGTACCACTCTACCTACTGAGCTATCCCTGCCCAAATAAAGGACACTTAAAAGAAACTTGAACAGTCTGCTGATGCCGTCTTCCTAGCACTTTCCTTGCTGCTTACGTTATGCTACTGCACAACGGCATACCACAACTTTGCCAGGGAGCACCTTGAGATTCCATCTTGAGGTTACAAAAGCCATTCAGTTTGGAACAGCGAATGGATCTGTGCTGGTCAAGGACAAATTTCATCAAGTACCAACAAGAGAATGAAATCCAATCCAGCAAGTCCAGTTTGAGAAAGAGAATTTGAGGTCACTTCAGACATGAAAACACTGCAGAGTGGATTAAAATAATCCTTAATGGCAATAATCTGTCAATAATAATCTGGAAAGTAATTGCGAGTAAAACAATAGAAAGTGTTCATATTACCAAGTGATTCAGCAGGAAGACATCTTTGTTTCTATATAACTGATGAGTGCAGAACCTTCCTCAAGTTCAGCTTTTCCTCTAATAATTGCTGTGATGAAGCTTTTACGTATTTCATGTTTATCAATTTACTATTAGTTTGAGTGGACCGCGTATCCCCATATTTTGCATTAAAAGACTCATGACTCTGTGTTTCTCTCTTCAATAATAGTACTTTATTGTGAGATTGTGGTACAATAGTGAGCGTATACTTTTGTTTAACAAGAGTGGAAAGAGGTGCCACATTAATAAATAACAATAGGTAATAAAATGTGACATATATCCTACCATTTCCTTTTTTTTTTTCCAGATTGTCAAAGTGGAATTGTCTATTTACTTTATAAAATGAGTTTCTATTTGACCAGGATACCAGACATGTACAGTATATCCCAAATGTTTGAAATTTTAAACAGCAAATAGAACAATCGTGCTAATAGAGCTTACTCTGACTTAAGGCTTCATGTACAAATTTCTTATTCTGCAGAAAACCGCTGCAGCACTATAATCATTCAAGAAGAATGAATGGGTGTCTTCAGTTTAACCCACAATGTCATTGTGTGTTTTGTTAAACGGCGCGATTTCTTTCTTCAAGACAAAATGGCCATTACATTCACACTTCCTTAACCCCTACATATGTATTTCACATACACTTTTCATTAATCCATGACATTAACCTGCCCACAGTAGGAAATATTGCAGCATACATAATATATTTCTGTTTCAGTTTAAAAATAGCAAGAGTCAATACTTTCTTATTCACCATGTTTTGTCTGAGAGGAAAGAAAAACAGTCTCAACAATTTTGGGGTGGAAAATATGGGAAAGAAACTGTGGAATGTATTTTTACTCTAAACCAGTGTGTAAATGAGCAGGACTATTTTAAAATCAGTTCAGTGACACTGAGAGCACAACTGGAGGCTTGTTTTCAGCCTTTGTGGTCTATGTCAGAACTCTTGCAGCGTTTTTGTTCGTGAGCTGCAGCTGTCTAGCAGACTTTTAAAGAGACCCGAGGAGATGGCTTGCTGAAGCTAAAGGCACGGTTGTTTTTCAAGCACTTCGTTAGACATGGATTCAAGTGCCTCTGTGAGAAGCCTCCATGTTGTTCTTGGCTTACTTGTTCTACTTCTGTAATGAAGTAATTTGGGCAGTTTTTTCTGATTGAATTTCAATCAAACGTCAATATCTATAAAATTACAAAAGATATTAAGACCTTTGACTCGGTACTTTCCTTGGTCTTGTTCTGTATGGTTCCATTGTACAACTTTTGCACACCTGAACAGTTTCTCCTTTGTGGCAGATCCACACAAGCTTCATTAGACTGAATGTGGAACATCTGTGAACTGACATTTTTAGGCCCCTCCAGAAACATTTTATACCCTCGAAAAAATGGCCCTCCAAAAACAAGTAAAAAAACTTTATACAAGATATTTTTTGCTTTAAATAAGTGAAACAAATCTTCCAATGGAACAAGTGAAAATTCTCTTGACAAGATTTCTTGAAATAAGACAGTTTCTTAAGCCTTATGAGATTTTGAAATTAGCTGGAAATCCTCATTCTGAGCTATATTTTACTAGTATTGTGATGTTTTGTGTCTCATAATAGGTTTGTGGTGCTCAAAATTGGTATTTCCCCTCAAAAGTAGCATTTTTTTTAAACCTTCCAACATCGTCTTTGTTTGATGTGTATACAACTTATTTTCAATTCTAAAAAAAATCTGACACTGTTCTAGATTCAAGCCCAACACCTTACTTGAAATAATATTAGAAATTGCCATTACCAAAACAAACTATATTAAAGTTAGCATTCTTTTACTAGTATTAGGCAATGTTTTCTAATAATTGTCCATTTCTAGTGCAGTAATACTGTTCTAGATTCAAGACATTTACCTCCTGTTTATAAGACAAAAAAATGAAAACTATAGACTTCGAAAGTAACAACTTTATTGATAAAGCCCCATAAACAGAGAAGACTACCGGTACATAGAAGAAGGCCATTGTGCAGTGACTTTGTTCCTGCCCAATCTGACGCTAAATACACCTGTAACATCTGTGCATTGCACAGGTACAATCAAAGCACAGACAAAAACTGCTAGGCAAACTAAAACTGCTCAACCTGTAACATTTGTTATTAATACAAAGTGCTTTTACCATTTAAATTAAAGGTCCTGGGCTACAGTGACACGAACATGAACATTTGACCACATTCTTCAAACAATACCATAACATTATCATTAAGGATGCATGGTATTTAATTTTTCAGCAATATCTAATATTTTTCAGTTGTACTAGCCAATACCCAATAAGCAATTCTCACTTTTATACCAAACTAGTCAGTTTTAGCTTAGTCAGTTTACTCTTTTACAGCAGAGCCTATTTTCTGAACAGACTGCTGTCTAAACTCAACATTAAAAAAAAAATCCTTAAAATTAACTAAAAGCTAGGCAGTCTCTGCACTGCACAAACCGAACACAAAATGTCGGTATGTTAGCCGATATTATCGCGCACCCTTAATTATAACACTGGGCTAACCTGGCCAAATTCCAAACAAAAATCAATCGCAACCAACATGGACTGTAGTAGCTGTGGAAGGAGAGAGGAAGTGCTTTCCTATAGTCCATCTGACCATACTGGCTTTACTGGCCAATAAAAGCATTCCACTCAGCCATGCTCTTCTTGTAAGATGATGCGAGATCTCTCTCATGGATTTTGTCCTAGAGAACCTCCGTCTGTAGGCTTTATGTCTTAATTAGACTACTCAACGCTAGTCAGATACTTGTGCTGAAAACATTCCAGTATGTCACACTGTAACAAACATTGTTGTGACAGCCCATGATAAGTGCATCCCAGAGTATGTTTATCTCAATAACGCCGTGTTTAGCAATAATCATTTCCCCTAAAATTTTGCCCACTTTTCCAACAGCTAAGAAAGAAACTCCATAGCACGTCACTATCCACTACCACTGCTTCGTTTTAGGGATCAGATTGACTGGGCAACAAACTAGTGAAAGTGCCTGGCTTTCGGAGTTGGTCCTAAATATTTCTGTTTTTGACAGAAAAGTTTTTCCCTCATCCAACCACAAAAGCCTCAATGATGGAGCACAGCTGAGGCGGTTGTCCTTTTGGTGGTTTCTCTGATCTCTAAAAGAATTGTTTCAAGTCCTGTTAAAGTTACTATTTGGTCCCAGTCACTACTAAGACCAAGGTACCACAATTCTGGTAACTCAGTTTGAGAGACTAAACCACTTTACATCATCAATTTTACTGTGGAGGTTTTTGCTTTGTGTTTTTTGTTAATGCCCTGACATGCAGCTTCATTTGTCTGGTTATATAAACTGGTTTGTGCCTTTCTAAACGATGCCCTGTCTGTTCAGTTCACCCACCAGGTGGGTTGCAATCAAGATCTAGGCACATCTTATTAAAGCAAATAGAATGCACCTGACCACAATTGGGAGCCACAGCAAAGCATCTGATACATTTCTAAATTAGAGATTTCAGATTTTGACAAAATGCTTTTTTTTCACTCTGTCACTATGGATTATGTAGACTAATTGTAAACACGTCGTGTAGACTTCTATGCATGTGCATAAGCCATTCTTTCTAAGCACAGTTAATACATAAGGATGCATACATACACTTTATAATGTTGCATTCTCTTTTTCTACTTACAACAAACAGTTCAGGTTATTGTTACCTTTGGGATATTTTAGCACAGTACGGGTCAGGTTACCCTGAATGTGAAACACTCTCTATAAACCTTGCACCAAGTAAAAAAGCATGGCTTGCTTTGAATGTTACTTCAGTTGATTTGGATATGAAGGCAAAAGCACACAAATTCTTAGGTAGACAGAAATGTGCACTCACTGGGTGGACTGTTTGACAGTGCAGGAAAACTAATTTAAAAAGCAAAGTTTAAAAGTAATAATAAAATTAGTTGCTGATGTACCTATCCTGCAGTGTCTGTGCTACTTCTCTATGAATAAAATCATGACAATACGTGAGTCTTTCCAAGATGTCATGCAGCAATTCGCTATTAGTGCTGCTAACACTGAGCCACACGATTTAAACATTTAATTAAAGTCCCAGTATGAGAAAAGCAGAGCAGAGACACATTCACTTTACTTCAGCAAAGAGCGCATGCACCCACGGACACACACACATGCACACACAAAAGGCAGTATAACGGGCTTACAGTCTCAAGCTGCTGTGCGTTTCAATGAAGCTTGCCTCCCTCAGATTAATTGTGCCCCACTTATTTTTAATTAAACTTCTATGTGTGGTTCCACGCTGGCAATGGGGAGTAGGTGTTAAGTAAAAGAAGTCTGTCCTTGCCCTATCAAGTGCTTAAATCACAGACAGCTGACAAGATTTAGTTCAGTTAACCAGCAGACCATTCACTAATTCTCAGCAGATGATGGCCACCACCGGCAGCTATTGTTAGAAATGAAACATAAATCTCCAGAAACAAAAATGGAGGCTAATGAAAAGTGTTTTTGGCAGTTTCAAGCTCGAAAAGAAAGAAAGAAGTTATCGACGCTTTAACTGCATTCACTGGAAAATTAATTAGATTCCTTTTTGAGTACCTTTAGACATTCAAGCCATCTGAGGATGTCCTTGTGCTTCCTTAAGAAAAAGAAATAGCCGGTCTGTCTTTGTGGCATATTCCTGAACAACTCGTGTTGTTTAACAGATTTACATGTTTGTACAGTTACCATGTACTATCTGCTTCAGACCATCTCTGCATTTGAGAGTTAAAGGTCTTGGGTGCCCCCTACCAGCGCGCAGTAGAATGCATCTCATTTCTTTCACTTCATTTCCAGCCTCGTGAGTGATCTATAACACTTTGTCAGGAGCAATGACCTGGAAAAATCTGAATTGAAGTGGAAACTGCAAACTCAGCATTAGCAACTGCAGTGTTCACTAAGGTGTAATCAGGATGGCGTTTAGTTTCTCTAATTCTGGCAAAGTAATCAGCGTCTATGCTACAGAATAAAACTTTACAGGCATTTTCCAACACTCTTAGCCATGGTTTCAATCATTATTTATTTACACTGTTAATCATACAAAAATTTTCTTGTCCAACATTCATGTTATTTAGAGGTTTTACTATCCTTTGGGTTCCAGAATAGACTATGAGATGATAAATTGACTCTCGTTAGTTACTGAATGACCAGACAGGCTACTTCAAAATGTGTTGTTAGTTTAAGAATGGTAAGGATCTTTTAAAGCATAGTGAAGGTTTCATAATTTGTTCGTAATCATGAGATAAGTTAAGATTAGATATTTCACAGAAGCTGTTTTGATTTTTTAAAATTGTTTTCATTTTTCTAATCCTGCCTCAGTGTGATTCATGGACAATATGTTATTCATAATTACATATTACTGCATTCCGTCTTTATCCTTCAAACTTGGATCCTCCACCAGAGGCTCCAAGTGCTCCAATTACTGCTGTGACCACTCTTGCCTTCGCCCTCCACATCTTCTCTAGCTCTTCTCTCAGCCCTTATATTTCTCAAGCTTTTTGAGTTCCTTGTTCCTGAAGTTGCTTTCACTCAGTATGGCCACATCTATCACTACAACCATCTTCTTCTGCTTGTCTAACCACCGTTATGTTCAGTTGGTTAGCCATCACCAGTTTGTCCGGAAGTCCCACAGGATCTGGACCCCATTCTGACCTCAGGACTGTATTCTTTCTCTCAACCCAACTGGTCACGGCTGATGGCTGACCATCCTTGAGCCTGGTTCTTCCAGAGGTTTCTTCCTGTTAAAAGGGAGGTTTTCCTTCCCATTGTCGCCAAAGTACTTGCTCATAGGGTAGGGGTGGGAACCTCCAGACCTCAAGGGCCGGTGTCCTGCGTGTTTTAGATATCACTGTGGGTCAACACACTGGAATCAAATGGTTAGTTCATTACCAGGCCTCTTGAGATCTACAAGACATGTTGAGAAGGTAATTTATCCATTTGAATCAGCTGTGTTAGATCAAGGACACATCTAAAACCTGCAGGACACCGGCCCTCGAGGCCTGGAGTTGCCCACACCTGTCATATGATTTTTGGGTCTTTCTCTGTATGTATTATTGTAGGGTCAACCTTACAATATAAAGTGCCTTGAGGCGACTTTTGTTGTGATTTGGCACTGTATAAATAAAGCTGAATTGAATTGAAATCTTACTGTGTACTATGCCGGCCACTTAGTTATGGCGTTCCATGTATACCCTGCCTGCTAGCATCTTGCATCCTGCTTTTAATCTTTGCACTGCTGCAGCTGGTGTCTTGCCTAGCGTGATAGATCCTTAGTTTATAACCAAGAGTAGGTTAAGAGAATGATATTTTGTAATATTTACTTTGTCGGTAGTTTAGTGATTGACATCTTTTCCTTCCCGTAAAACTAAAAACAAACACAAAGTAAAAACCTTGAATGTTCATTAAAGCTGTAAGCTGTCTGTCAAGTTGGGCAAAGGGGCGCACAAAAAAGACAGAACAGAAGGCTTTTCATGGAGGTTTTAGGACATCCTGTAGTCAAGCCTTGAAGTAATAAATGCACTAAGTGGAGATATCATCTGAATTTCAGGAGCGGGACCACACCACCTTTACGCCTCTTCCATCCTCAGTCTATAAATGCCCCCTTCTCCAATACCAGCTGCTCACATTTTCATGCCCCACCCTTCTCTACTCCTCTTCTCCTCCTCCCTTCCTTCATTCACTTCTCGTTAGTACATGGGGATCTGCCCGGCCCAGGAGCCATCGCCAGTCCCCTTCGAGGCTTTCCCCAAACCGCAGCACCAGTTCATTCTCCTCATCCCTCATCGCTCATCATTTCAGAGGTTTTGGTCCCAGCTAGTGAACTAGTTTTTCAGTGTCGCTCTGAGGCAGGATGTTTCTAATCTTAGAGGTATTGCACAATGGAAGAAAGCAGTCCTACATTATTGTTTAATATTGTATATTTTAACCTCAGTTTTATTTGAATTTAGAAGTAGAAAATGAGAGATCATCCAGGTCTTTCTGTCTTTAAGACATTCCTGTAATTTAACTAAATGGTATGTGCTATCTGGCTTAATCGATAGATAAAGTTGGGTATCATTTGCAAAGAGGTAAAAATAGGAGTCTATTAGGCCCTGTCCACACGTAGCCGGGGATCTTCCAAAACTCCGGCCAAAGTGAGATCTGTGTTTTCTCCGTATTCAGCGTTTGCATGTGGACAGACATAACCGGAGTTTCGGGTCGCGACATCACTTTCTGCGACACAAATACTGACGTCAGGTTTGCGACCTGTGTTTGCATGGATGCCCTCAGAGCTGCGCTCGCGTTATCAGTTGTCCAAGCGATTTTTGCTTGTTTATTTTTACATGTTTCATGTTTTTTTGAACGTAAGCAGGAAGGCAAAAAGTTAACCTGACTGGATAGGATACGGGGAACTACTGCCACCTACAGGTCTGGACATTGGATTAGGATTAGCTAAAAAAGCTGTGTT